>WSYH01010361.1:0-19994 GCA_036426205.1 Ascaphus truei | reverse complement strand
TCTTGTAATTATTACCATGTATGTTTTGTCATTTGGATGTAGCACTGGGCACCCCCTGTTTGTTATATTCACTTGCCACAGCCCAGTGGCACTCTATGTGGTATTACATATAGTCAAGATTAGGTGGGTGTGGGAGTTTGAGCTTGCTGGGTTTTTGTGTGCTAATTTATTTCTGACTGGAATCAGTTGTATGGAGGTTGTGGCAAATCCCCCAGAGCTCACGTCACCTTCCCCTTTTTAATGGTGGGTCTTCTCATTTTGCTGCAGGTGAGGAATCTATTATTGTTCTTCCCCCTCATACAGAGGTATAGGGAACAGTATCCAGTGTAGTGTAGAACTTGCACTTATTATGGTTTACCTTGATGATTTGGTGTGCAAGCTTATGATGCTTTGGTGTTGTTGTGATAGAAATGCCTGTGTTGTTGTGATAGAAATGATGCCTGTGTTGTTGTGATAGATATGATGCCTGTGTTGTTGTGAAATATCCATGAATCTTTTGCTTAATACCATTTCTTGGAAAAATTTAATGAGTCTTTCAGAGTTGTTACTAAGCTTTTTTTTTGGTATAAATGCTGAGGTTTCCAAATCAAAATTCATAACATACAAAGAAGAGCAATGCAGTATGTATGTGTAATTTGGTTTCTCTAGCAGCAAATGGGTAAAATGAATGTACCAGTGTTTCCCCCACCCTATGGGATGGGTGTATGGTGCATGCAACCTGTAGGCTCACAAGAGGCTGAGGTGTCTGCCGATGGTTTGGGGGACTGCAGAACAGGCTTCTGGGGTACATAACCGACATTTACTGCATGGTACTCGGTGCCTCCATCTGCTGAAGGCTCCCGATGTATGAAGGTAATCTCCCACAGTAGAAAGGTTTCCTCTCCCCCAGAAAGATTTCACATCAGGCAGGAGGTATATGGAACAGGAACGGGTTTATTCTCTCTGTACATAGCACAGTCGGTAGACAGCTCTACCCAAGGCAATCACAGCTCTGGTCTCAAACTTTTGATGGTCCCTGGAACTTAACTATGGGTCAAGGGCCCCCGCAGCATTCCTAGCTCTTTCCCAGCCCTCTAGCAGGACCAGGGATATAGGTAATCACTCACTTCCCTGAAGGGAAGGAAACCTGGGCCTGCCAGTGCACAGCTGCCTGGGTGTGATACCTTGTCTCTCTCAATGGTAGAGACAAACTCACTATAATTTAGGATGCAAGCCCCTTAAGCACAGCACGGGGAGGCTACAATGTCTGAATCCATGATTGGGCAACTTCAGACCTAATCCCACCTCCTCCCCTGTCACTCAAGGTTACTGCCTAAATGGGGAAAACACTGCCTGCTGGTACCAGGACTGATATGTCAGGACAGGGTAGAATAGTAGCCACAATTAGCCATGGCTACATGAATGATCATAATTTACATTATGATTCTTGACAATGAAAATGGCAAATATTAACTGTCTAAGTGGGGGTGTAATACTTCCTGGGTCCTATCAGTATACAGCAGTTAGACTGCTAGATACCTGTTGCAAGGCAAACATGAATATGACCATATTAACCCACATAAATATAAATTACATTGTTTCACTTATAGTTCTTTTGGTTATCAAAATGTGCTGCTTCAAATAACATGGAAATTCAAAAAAGTACAATTTATTAAATATAGCATTAAGAAGTCAAAATACATAATAGTTCATACAACATTTAAACATGTATATATAAATATACAGTACACATCTGTTCACCTCACAATTCATTAGTAGATACTTAAAGGAAAAATAGTACATTCCCCCCCCCTTTTTTTCTTATGTGTATATGTAAAGCATGTGACAATGTATAATTCTACATTCTTACCTACACTGACAATCGTTTTCGAGAGAAAGCGGGGCATGTAGATAAAGAGAGGAGGACAGGGAAACTTGTTGTTCCTGATCAGCTTGTCATGGTCTGGAGCAGGTCTGAGAGAGGAGAGGAGGAGTGGAGCGTAAAGGGTTATCAAAAGCTGGTACATTCAAACTGAATGGGACTGCCAGGGACCCCCGCAGTGTTAATCCGATGGGTCATTAGTCTGCAGAAAGTCACAGCAATGTTGCTGCATTACTGGGAGATTGAACCAGATTTTCCACGGCAAGTGTTCGGATACTCGTGGCTGCATCTGTAGGTTAATAGAGCGCAGGTCTCTGCATAAATGAGTGGTAGATGGAGATGGAGAAGGGGAGAAGCGAGAGAGAGAAAATTAGATGAGGTGATGGTCAGAGGGAAGATAGTTTTTAGTGAAAACAAGGTATAGGTAGAGCCAGGATTCAAAGTGAGAGAGAAAGGCAGAAGGGGGATGTGCAGAGGTAGGTGGTCAATAGATGACCACATAGACAGGGAGAAGAGAGGAGATCTGGACAGTGTGAGCCTCCAAAGGAGGGAAAAGCAAGAGAGGGAGGAATAGGAAGGGTACGGTAATGGCAGAGAGAGGTGAGGAGGAGCCCCACGCCTCCATGCCTGACATCAGGGCTCGGAGTGTGGGAGAAATAAAGGCCACCATAAGAGAGGGCAGCTGCCAGAGCAGAGTCAGACTGAGAGAGCCAAGTCTCAGTTATGGCAAATAGTAGCAGAGAGAGAGAGAAAAAGAAGTCATGCACAGAGAGTAAATTGTTAGAGACGGAGTGAGCATTCCAAAGGGCACAGGAGAATGGGAGAGAGGAAGGAGGGTGGCAGGGGATGGGTATGAGGTTAGAGGGTTTGGCATCAGGAGGAGTAGAAGATGCATGTGGGAGGCGAGGACGAGAAGCAAATGGAGACTGTTTTAGGGTGAAATGATATCTTGGCTTAATTGAGCCTGTTCCTTTATCCAGGCAAACTATACAAAAACAACAAAATACAAAACCCCTATCCCTTTGTAAGGGCTAACTTATTTCCCCAGACCCTATCTGCAGGACTGGAGGGATATTCCCATTATCAGCCTATCATCCAAAAGTCTCATGAAGTACCTTAAGCAAGTGGCCCTCCATGTCAGTCTCTGGCAGGTTCCTGGTTCCTCTGTGTCCAGGAAATATAGGTCTCTGGGTGTCCAGATGTCTTGATCTCAGCACAGCCTTTGTGCTCAAGACAGTGTCTGTGTGCAGGTTCTCTGCTATCCTTCTGTCAGCCCAAATGGGAGCTAAGGAATCTCTCTCCTGTTTCTCACATCAGGCTTTTCTCAGAGTCCTAATCAGCCAAGTGGAGTCTGGTTGATTGCCTGTGTGCAATTAACCAGCTCGTTGCTGGATTTAGAGGCAGTTTCTCTCAAACAGTGATAAGAACCCATTACAGGGCTACTTTAAATATGGCTGCAAGACAGCATAAGGCTGCTGTGCTTTTTGTTATTTAGCTCTAAAATGTCACCTGACTGAATTAAGTTCAGCCCAGCCAACTTAATTAGCACATGTGAGGCACATTGAAACAAATGTTTTTTCTAACAGGCTGTTGTCTTGCCAAAGTGTTATAACCTGAATTTAATTAGAGACATCAAGGGGTTGGATTGGAGGCAGGATTCAAATATGGGGTTTTACCTAGATTATTACAAGATGCATTTACTAAAATACACATATAAAGGGGTGATTGGAGACAGGATTCAAATATGGAGTTTTACCTGAGAAGAGAAGAAGATAAGATCTGTTAGATTAGGACTATAGATATCAGGAGTCTGTTGTAAATCTGCTTTTTATTTATAATTGAACGACTCTTGAATTTTCGTTTATTAAATTTTATATTTTTCTTTGATGTTTATGCATTTTGATATATTATCACATAATTGATATAGTATTATTTGTAACACTTTTGTACTGTATATACTTTTATATATTTGTGCAATGTACATCTTAGTGTATACATGTATCTTATACACTGATAATTTATTTATTAGGTCACTCTTTTTTGAAGCATACTTTTTCTCTACTTCACATTCTGTACAACAACAACAACCAGAAGATTTACTTTGATATCTAGGTGGCAGAGATAATTATTCACTGTACAATAGGTTCTTGTTTAGTTTTCCACAATATTTACAATTATAGTATTACTGTTCACATAGAAAAAAAAGGAGCACTGCCAATTTCAAGTAGAACTGATTTTATCCTGCCTATGGAATTGGTTGATGTACCATGTGCTTCCATCAAGTTTTATACTGGCACCTCATGCGGTGGCCTTTATCTCAGGAAGCTGGGGGTCCCCGGACCTGACATAATGTGGTTCAGCTCCGTAGACCCCCTGCTTCAATACTGCATACTAAAAATAATAATACAAATTGTGCGATCTGCTGTAAGAGCTAAGCCGGGAGACATAGAGAGAGAGGGACTGCCTCTCTCTGATCTCTCTACGCAGCTCTTATACTTGTACTGTAGAATGGAGTTCCAATCAGAAGCAGGGACAGCCACTGCATTAATTCCTTCAGTGCAGTCAGCATTACTGGGCTTTTGGGCTTGGGGGACTGCGAGCGGGACATGGTTGGGCTTCATTCGACAGCTCTTTTCCTCACTCCCAAACTGAACATAAATAGCGCTGAATCTGTAAAACTTTTTTTCACAATTCATTCCTCTCCTTTTCTTTTTGTGTTTTGTTGTTCTTGTATTTGCTTAAATTATTAGGTTTATCTTTGATTTATATAACAAAGAAATACTATGTGCTGCAATTGATCCCTTAGATATTAATTTATAAATAAATAATATCCCATGTATAAAAAGTACAGAATCCCACACTGCATAAATTCCTTCCAGGGAATCAGCACAGCACAATATGGTATTCCCCTTGGAGTATTAGTTGCTGCTGTCAATTGAGAGTAGACCTCCCTGTATCAGACAGCATAAATAAAAACAAGAAAAACGAAATCTCTGTGGAATACTGTAGTATCTTAAAATAATGTAATAAAACGAAGAATAAACCAAACTACCCACAAATAGGGATATTCAGAATGCTTTAAGGGTATACACTGTCTGCTATGTGCCAGCATCTGGTTTTTATTTTGCACTTTTTTTTTTATCTCTTTACTTTTTTTTCCATTCAGAATTGATTTTTATTTTATGTGGGGAGAAACCGAGGACGAATTTTGACAGACACTTAGTTGTACCTGTTAGTAACACGAGTAGAAGCAGTGATAATAAGGTGGCCACACCCTCCTTGTATGCCTCAGGAGGCTTATTCTGCAATCTTGGAGGAGATGGCATTGGCTGAGTTGGGGTTGGAGAAGGTACAGTAGCTATTTCAGCTCTTTTGACCCCGCAAATTGGAAATAGTTCCGATTTAAATGAAAGGTCAATATGAGGATTGGTCTTCTATCTTTATGCGGGAGATAGCGACTTCACCAGGGCAACCAGGGAAAGCAGCAGTCAGATCTAGGTTATCATCCACATTTGTGTCCCAGTTGTTGCAGTGACTACTGATGCTTTGTCAACCCAGGCAGATAAATGTGAACAAGAACAGCAGCAAATGGACACTGATATCATGGTTAGACCAGACAAGGGTCTAATTAAAGCCTTTTGTGGAAATCTATAACAGGCTTTGAAGTACATTAGTATCCTTTTCTCTGGCATTAGCTGTACGACCTACTGTAGGAACTTTGCAGTGGTAGCTTCTGCTCTAGCTATGGGCGAGGAACCAGTAGCACCAGGAAGGTTTGTTGTTCCAGCAGCCTAGGATGCACTTCAGGAAGAAGAAATGGGTAGGACAGGAACTTGCTGCAGTGATGTCATGGCTTACAAAACTGCTTGGTCAGGCACACCAATAATTGTTCAAGGATGAAATTGGAGGTTGTGGTGGGTTTACTATTTAGCCAAGAAAGGATCTTTCTAGGGAAGGTGAGTTAGAGGTGTATGGAGGTGCCTCGAGCAGGCATTGTTAGTAGTCCGTAGACTGAAATTCAAGCATACCCCCTGAGCCTATAGGCATCATGTAGGGCTGATCTTCAACAAAGATGTTTTGCCACTTGGGAATAATCCTTGTTAGTTGGAAGTCATAAAATACAAAAAATACACGGGACCATTGTTCTCTAAAAGGAAATAACAGAAACAGACAAGAAATCTGATAAGATTTTTCCCAATATTGTAGCAATGTAGTTCTTTACATCCAGACATGTTCATGTACATTTCATGTACATACCCATGCCGTGGAGTTTAAGTCTCAGGTCCTTCAGAGACAAGGAGATAAAGGGACTTGCCCAAAGAATACACAAAAATGACATAGGCTTTCACACCTTGTTCATCTGCTTCAAAGGCAGTGCTTTCCCATTACATGAAAAATTATTGTGTCTGGTGCCACCAATGCTTTAACCATATAGTATATTTTGGAAGAGACTCACACTTCAGCTTTGGAATTTGAAACTCAAATGAGTAGCATTAGGATTATGAATTCAAAATCCATATATGCCAGTAAAGTTTTATATGAGAATGTATAAAGACTTTCTACCAAAAAGAGTTAGCATTCCCTAACATAGAAAATGTTTCGCTTTTTATTGATCATGGATTACAATTTAGTATTTTACAATGCTATTGTTTGCCCAATTTCCCATGATTTATTCTCATAAATGGCTATCAGAAAAGGATGATTAACTTGAATGGACATGAGATGAATGAAAACATAAATCAGACAATAATACCACCTTCAGCAAGGGAAACAAAATCGACCACGGTGACAGGTTCCGCAAACTAATTAGCAAAGAAATAGTCTAAAGTAATTGTGAAGAAGGCTGGGTGTTATTCTTTTCTTGATTCTTTACTTAAAGGCAATATATATTAAGAGAACATTGTAAGGACTACAAATCTCTAGAGCCTAAGCAAACAGAACAATAATTTCATTCTGGTGACATTGCCCTTCTTTTTATGGCCTCAAATGCCCATAAACAAATACAAGAAGTTGAAATTGCTTTCTTGGCCATTCTAAGCTTCCTTTTTACACAACAAAAAGTGTGATGAATTGCCAAGCCTATACAAAGGGAGCATGATTTGAGAAGGTAAACATCTTTGGTTTCAACAAACACAAAATTATCTGTCTTCCCTTCAAAAAATAAAAATTTCTGAAAATCTGTATATTAATGATAAATAACACAGATAAGATAACTTTCTCTTGATTGAAATTTACTGTTATGTAGAAGGGTGTAAGATACACTTTAAAATATATATCGTTTTTAAAGTGAAGGTTAAAGTCTGTGTTTAGAGTTGGGCAATGTTTATTAACATATTGGGGGCTGGGAGGGATATGTATCAAGTGTTGCAAATGTGAGCTTTGTTACCATTTCCTCTGGATTTGGATAGTTTAAACATTGTGTGACTCAATGTATTATTTATTTTTATTTATTTGTAGCAGGGTCCCCCCTGGCCCTCCTCACCTGCGCAGAGTAGCAGGTACCCCCGCACCATATCAGGCAGTTGCAGGGGCTCCCGGTGATATCAGTGCCAGGGCACTGCCATTTTGTGTGCGTTCGCGCATGCGCGGGAAGTCGTGCATGCGCAGGAAGTCGTGCATGCGCAGTGTAGCCCCAGGAGTACCGGCTGCCATGTTGTGACTGGCGCAGGGTTCGCGCATGCACGGGCATATGAGGAGTCACGGCGGCCATTATCTGTAGTGCAGGGCCCCCTAGATGTTGCGCATGTGCAGGAAAGTGGCGCGGCGCCCATTAGTCTAGCGCAGGCACAGATAGAGAGAGGTAGGTAGCCATTATTAGAGAGGCGCCCATGCGGTCCTCATAGGGAAAAGCCCCAGAGTGGACTACAATTCCCAGCAGCCTCTGGAGACTGCACTTTCACCCAGATCACATGCAGCCAGATAGCCATTGAGGTTTACAGATTCCCATGCTGCATGTGGATACATTGTTGTGTGCAGAGTCAGGAAGCTGAGAGTTGGAGACATGAGTTAGTTGGAGCTTGGAGAATGGAGGGGGAGGAATGTGTAGGGAGCAAGTGGCTTCTTACACTAGGCCAGGTTACCCCCAGGCCCCAGCTAGGCCCAACTCACCAGTATATGTGTAGCTGCTGTGTAGGGAAGGCCCTAAGGTAGGGACTTTACCCCTTTTAGCAGTAGCTTAGTCAGTGAGACAGATGCTCTGACAAGAGCACGGTGTGCTCTGACAAGGAGGGAGCAGTGTGACAAGTGTGTCTGGGATCAGACCTGCATCACTCAAGATATAAACTGTGTGGTGAGATTATCTGGATTGGGAGAAGACGCCGTTGCTGTGGATTCAGTGTTGGACGTAGACGGGTCCTTTCCTGTTGTTGCTGTACCCGGGCACAGGAGCCCAGGCAGGTATTTCTTCAAGTGCACCAACTTTAACCTACATACCGGTTTCCTTACAGGCGCTGATCACTCCTAGTGGGTGGGTTGCTGGACTATTGGGACACTTGGGTATAGTGGTGGGATTTGTGGCCCAGTGAGGCCAGGTTAAGGGTGACACGGCTGTGTTACTATTATTGATGTGATGTGATGTGATGTTATTGTTTTGCCCATATAGTAAACAGTTACATATATACTTCGTTGTATGTGTTTCCTATTTGTGGGTCCTGTGTCATGGGTCATTCTATACACCTGGAATCCTTGCACAGGTGGAGGCGCTGTAAGTATACGTTCCAGGATACACCCCAGGCTCCCATTGGTGGAGGTTCAGGCCTCCTGTGAGCCTAACAGGTATTGCACCACACGGGTAACATATGTAGATTTCCACACATGGTCCCTATCTGCGATTATTTGGAATACCCGTTACATATTTATTAAATGTTTTATCAGGAAGTAATACATTGAGAGTTACCTCTCGTTTTCAAGTATGTCCTGGGCACAGAGCTATGATAACAATACACGGTTACATGATATGAACAGAAGTTATACAGTCAATTCACAGACATTTCTTGGACAGTTAGAGTTGAAATATTAGGTAAACGGGGTAAAAAGCGCCTGTGAGTTTCAGATTAAAATAGAGTTGCTTTAACATTACCAAACATCAGTGAATGGCTCACAATGGATGCTGCCCTTTGGTTGTGCCAAAGGCTGTCCTTCTTCGGGGTGACACAGATCTAAACTGAAGGGGTTCAGACTGAATACAGCTGTGGTTTCAAAGTCCTTTGTCCTACTAGGTCATTAAAATTACAATGGGTAAGGTTGGCGAAACACATTTCAATGAGCAAACCCAGATATTAATCCTTAGCATGCTGATTCTGTGCAGAGGGGAGCATCTCTTTTGGAACCCTTTCAGGTGTCCACCTTTGTGGAGATGCAGATTTAGGCTGAAGATGTTCAGTATTAAGGAGCCTTGCTACATTTTCCCTGACTTCACATTTAATAATGCACTTGTACTCCTACTTTATTATTAATCCTCCCAACATACCACTTTTATTGTAAATACTTCAGGGCTGGGGTTCCCTTTGCATTATGTTAAAAAATTTACCTGTTAGCCATATCCCCATTGTTTGTACTTTATTTAGCCTTGTTTTGTAATTTTGTAAAGCACTGACGGAATAATTTTATAATGAGATATCCAAAAAGTTGTGCCGCTAACAGGTGCAGTTTTTCTCTTTGCGTCAAAGCAAAAATAGCACTAGTGACAGATTATTTATTATGCTTGCAAGTAATAGCAATAAAGTCACATTAGGGATGATATTTGGAATTTGGAATTTTTTATGTGAAATTTCTGCCTCTGTTCTTTCTCTCCCAAAAAAAACCACCCATATTGTACTGACACCAGTGCACCGAATGAGGGGTCAACGCATAAAACCTGATCTTTGGCATGTTCAGTCATATCCAGGGCCATAACCAGGATCTTTTTTTAATCTGATGATAAGCAAAATCTAAGAGCATTTGAAATATAGGTCATGAGAGCTATGAAATTTTCCAATTGTTCAATTTTCTGCCAATTTATCAGTGTATAGTGTCTTTCTCTTAGCTGTTACTTGAATCAGGTTGTATTTCTTGACACATTATTTTATATATCGGTAAGGTAGATTTCCTCTATGACAGTGCTTAAGGCATACAGCAGGAATATGTGCAGTAAATATGAAGGAGGACGTTGAGGGAAATATCAGCAAATCAGTAATACTGTCCCCTCTCAACACACTGTTGCATGACTTCACAATCTCTTCAGCCAGTAGCAATACAGCCAGTAGCAATAGCTCCTAATCAGTAAATTTTTGGTTTCTGGTTATTGATTAGATTTTAATACCTGCACAGGCTGAAACTACTCGAGTCCCTAGAGCAGGCACACACTTCTCATTTTTATTGGGGTATTTTTTTCACATTTTACCTTCCTCCTTTTATCAGAAGTTTCTTAAAAAAATCTGATTTTTATGGCAAAAGGCTGTGATAACAAAGAAGCTTAAAAATACAGTATAACTTATGTTCTTTATGTGACAGAGGGGGCAGCTTCTCAGTAAAGGTGAAGCCCTGCCACTCCCTCTGAACCGATGTCTCCCCCAACCCTTTTACCTGCAGCCTATGTCCCCCCTAGTTAGATGCTGAAGAGCTGGTGCTGCTGGGAGCTCTCTACCTGCTCCTGTAACCGGGTTACTTCCTCCCTTGCTATCCACCTACACCCCTGCCCATGATTTTAAATGTGATGTCCTGGGAGCCCTTTTGTATGGGGTTGGTGCCACTGTTTTAGTGGCTGCCCCATGCTGTCATTTATCAGGGAAGTGTTTTGTTTTATCTGCCCTATCTGGCAGGTTTGTGTGTCCTTGCATTTCTCAGTCGTGTGTGTAGGCTCCTTTCCACCTTGAGAAAGCTCCCTTTTTAAAAAAAATACAGCCCCTTGAATGGTTGCCAGCTAGGTCCCACCCAGGTGCCTATTGATCAAACAGGAGCAGGCTTTAAACACCCCCTCTTGATTGGCCCAAAACCTTGGCTATGGGTTCCCTGATTGGCCATTCAAATCCCAATGCATTTTAATAGGGAAATTAAGATTGAAGTGTCCCTGTTGGACAATTTACCAGTAGTCTTGTGCTGGGGACAACTTATCATTGTGCAAGCTTCTCCTTGAAGCATCCTGAATCCCTGGATCTGAAACTGCCTTATCCCTGTAAATATGATGTTCACCAATAATCTTTCTGACCCAGGCAGACCTATAACCTCTGCCATGGAGGAACAGCTCTATTCACTATCTCAATGTTAACTTGGTTTGTGATGCAATATTATTTAATTGCAGTGTTTTTGTAAGTATTTTGTTTGGTGTGCTTTCTTGGTGCCCTGTGATCCATGGGTTGGAAGAGGTCTCATTGCCCTTAGAAACTACTGGTTTGTATTTGAGTGGCTGGGGCTCCTCCTTATAGTCTTGTGTTTATTGTAAAGGTTGAGAGTTACCTAATGAAAAGTAGCTCAACTCTAAAAGGTAGTTCCTCCTAGTCATCCTGATTTCTGACATGGTACCATCCTACTAGGTTCAGACTAGGATTTGTATTAGTTTAGAACTATAGAAGGGGACCTCGCTCAGACCCCTAGAAGGTAGAGGCGTGCTGCCTGGGGATGGGCTAAATAGATAATAAATGTGTATCGAGAGTGATACACCAAAGAATCCCCTTAGATAGCGCCACTGCAGACCTGAAAATAAAGACGTCAGGGGTAGGATGTGGTGTGTATAAATAAAACTTTATTAAATATTTGTGTATAAATAAAAACTTTTTGAATATTAGTGTAATATTACACAAAACAGTATATAGTGCTGTACTATACACTGACTAATAATAGACTGCTGTTGGTCTATGTCAACCCTCCTCAAGCGTCTCACTGTGCTCCCATTAGTTCTGTCTCCCTTGAATGTGAAAATCTTGGCAAATGCTCTAAATGTCAATAATCTAGATGGGTTATTGTAACCCTATGACATATTGGTAAGTAGGGCTCTGCCGAGACTAACAAGAAGTTCACGCAGCACATCAACTTAATGTGCCACCTGCGCATGCGTCATATAATTTAAAACATTGAGTCTGTTTATATGCGAGTAGCCATGCGCCGGGGCTAGTCGTGAAGTAATGTTTGGATCGCCGTATAAGGTTGGTAACGGGTAAGGAGTACTGGTGTCGAGGAAATGTTCAATAGTGATTACACATAGTGACACACAGAGCGTTGTGCCTATGGATCACTATAGATCGTATGTTTGATATGAACCCGTATATTATGCGTATCTTTGTACATTGGTGCGTTCATGTTCAAAGTTTGGCGTGTATCTGGTATAGTTGTGCGTCTCAACGGCGTAGGTACGAGTGCTGTGCATCTTTAGTAGCAGGAGTATGTGAAAAATAGTAACGCAGGTTTGGGCTGCTTGGTAATATTTTCAACGGGGTTTTTTGGTGCCCATGTGACCGCAGAGCTGCTCACTCGTAAACTGCTGCAATTGAGAAATGGTATAGCACACGAGACCTAGTATTCAAGCAGCTGTGTCTATACAGGGCTGCAGGAAAAACATGCACGGTAGTGTTTAAAGCAGGCGTGCTATTTGATAGTGAATAGCAAGTGCTGCCTCTGTAGCAGCACTGACACCTCTTTAAATGGTCTTTAGCTGTATGATTCATACCTTACACACGCCAGCTATCTCTACTAGCTCCTCTAGTGCGCTGACCTGTGTCTAACTTACTTGATCACCCATTTAAAAGGGGTGTCAGTGCTGCTACAGGCAGCAACTTGCTATTCACTATCAATAGCCTGCCTGCTTTAAACACTACCGTGGCATTTTTTCCATGCAGCCCTGTATAGACACAGCTGCTCTGACTACCTAGGTCTCGTGGTGCATAACCATCTCAATTGCAGCAGTTTACGAGTTGAGCACTCTGCGGTCACATGGGCACCAAAAACCCCGTTGAAAATATACCAAGCAGCCCAAACCTGCGTTTACTTTTTTCAACTCTCTGCTCTAAAGATGGCACAGCATCCTCGTACCTACGCCCGTTTGAGACGCCACACTTACCAGATCCCCAAACTTTGACACTGAACGCACCAATGACAAAGTATCGCATAATACTGGGTTCATATCAACTACGATCATAGTGATCCATAGGCAACAACGCTCTGTGTGTCCTATGTGTAATCACTATTGAACATTTCCTCGACACCCAGTACTCCCTCTTTACCCGTTACCAACCTTAAACCGGGCCGTCCAAACATTTACTTCACGCACTGCCCCGGCGCATGCGCTACTCGCATATAAACAGACTCTAATTTTTAACTTATATGACGCATGCGCATGTGCACATTACGTGATGTGCTGCGTGAACTTCTCTGTTAGTCTCGGCAGAGCCTATACTTACAAATATGTCATAGGGTTCAAATAACCCATCTAGATTATTGACATTTAAGAGCATTTGCCAGATTTTCACACTTCAAGGGAGACAGAACTAATGGGAGCACAGTGAGACGCTTGACGGAGGTTGACATACCAACAGCAGTCTATTATTAGTCAGTGTATAGTACAGCACATATACTGTTTGTTGTATACTATTACACTAATATTCAATAAAGTTTTTATTTATACACAAATATTTAATAAAGTTTTTTTTAACACCCACATCCTACCCCTGACCGTCTTTATTTTCAGGTCTGCAGTGCGCCTATCTAAAGGGGATTCTTTGGTGTATCACTCTCGATACACATTTATTATCTTTGTATTAGTTTAGGCACATTTTGCAATAGCCTGTGTTGAATTTACTTGCACTCAGTAGGACCAAGGCGATATAATTTCTAGCAAAGTCTTGGAAAAAGCATGTGCTTGTAACCATCTTTTCTTAGGTACTAGAGGTCTCACATTTCATCACTTTTAATTGAAAAAAAAATTAACTAGTAGAGCACAATTGTTTTTAAAATTGATTAAATTTTAGCAAGGTATGTTACCCATATTTTTCAGAACTGTAAAAGTCTGGGAATTAAGACTGTTTTATCTGCTAGCAAATGGTAACATACTTGACTTTCAAGAGGTTATGGCCAAATTTGAAATACAACCATCTGAACTATTCAACTATTTTCAGATCAGAAATATTGTGATGCAGGTTTTCAGCTTCCCATATATTATTAAGGGATACGATATTGCAAAACCCATGTAAAAGTAAACGATACCATAAGGGCCTTGTAAGAGACTTGTTCAGAGGTACGCAATGGAGACTATTTAAAGTGAAACAAAAATTAGGCGTTATTGCGCCTGTCCCTTTAACACAGCAAAACATATGAAAATAAGCCAAACAAAAACCTGCTCCATTTTGGAGAATATCTACACATGTAGTCCAGCCCTCTCTTACTGGGTGGTTACCTATTTACCAGCCCCAAATATTTAAACATATACAGTATACAGATATATAACTGTCCCATAAGAAAGTCTTATCTGTTTCATGTAGCTGTAGGGGAAGCCTCTCTGCTCTTGTGGGTGAGCACCTCTGTGTGCTAAGGCAATGTCTGTCCAGGTAGTCTGCTCCCCTTTGTTTTACTATCAGCCTGCAGTTTCTTTGCAGTTCAAGACATCTGTCCTTCCTTGGTTCAGTCCCCCAATTGTGAAACTCAGGAATCCACCTTCCTGTCTCAGAACAGGCTTTTTCTGACAGAGTTCTAATTAGGCAAATGGGGTTGGTCGATTTCAGGTGTGCAATTAACCAGCACACTGCTGGATTAGAGGCAAGTTTCTTAACAGGGATAAATCCCTGTTACAGGCCTGATATCAAAGTAATGGCTGAAACTTGTTCCATATGGAGATTTTAAAGCTCATAGATATATATCAATATGAGAGGAAGACCCCAGATGGAAATTCAGCATGTGGATTTGGAGAACATATGAGTGTTTGTAGCCAAAATTTTGTTTGTACTTAACACCTAAGAAATTGAGTACCATAAATGAAGGGGCCTCACATAAATGCTTGTGAAAAAAGTGTGGTCAGGTAGGAGATACTGTATGTTCCACATACAGTATAGAGGTTTTGCTCAAAAGTTATTGGATTCTTGGTTATTATTCAAAATCTGCATGAATCAGTGCTTGAAAGAATTAATTTAGATCTGACACCCATCCTACTAGCTAAACCCTTCAAAGATTTGAGCCCACATTTAAATAAACCTGGTTCACACATATTTACAGCAGTGCGATACTCCATTGCTGCGGCATGGAAAAAACAGAATACTCCATCCCTTGGCTTGATCACCCAAAAGATCAACAAAATAATGCTGAAGAAAAGACACTGCTTTCCTAAGACACTATGAAATCTTTCAATAAAATTTGAGACCCATGGATTAGCACTTAACCCTTTGGTATCCCTTCTGGCTTTTCTGTTATCCTGAGCAGGTGGTCTCCTATGCGGACCTCTGGGTCTACTTACACCTTATTGCTATAACTTACATTACTGTATAACCATCTTATCTTAATATTCAAATAAAATATGCTCTGTTATTTGGTTAACTAAAGCTAAGCCATGATTTAAACCATACTGTATATGTACCTATGTCCTTCTGCTGTGTCATATGTTGTTGACAGAATATTTATTTTTAAAATAAAACATTCAATACATTTTGTTACAAAAAAATGGATAGCATTTTTTAACTACTTTTTATAATGAAATATATATTCATTTAATTCAAATTGATGTTTAAAAGCAGAACAACATTCACTTCTCAAAATATTGTCTATGAGCCTTTTGAATTTTGGAAGCCCTTCTCTTGCAATTAGAGGCAATAAGCAAGGTATCTAATTGTTTCATATCTTTAAGTAATGGGAAAAAAAGTTATTGTTCTGGTACATGAAATTATTTTCAGGGCGTGAAAATAGTTACTCAAAGTATATAAGAATATCTAGAGGTGCAGTACTAGTCGTGACTGATCCTACTTAAAAAAGCTCTCAGTAAATAGTTGATTAAAAAGTGAATCTAAAAAAATCAACCCAACTAATATAACAATACTAATAATTGCCCAAAAGGCATAAACCTAAAAATAGAACAGAATTGTCACAATTTAATAGTGAACATAAATGTCAAGTGAAAGAGTATTGAGAAATCAATCAAAGGATATCATATCCAGAGCCCACTGACTCACAGACTTGCTTCTGAGTAATTACGCACACAGCTGATCCCAGGTAGCTCAATACAGAGTACATGTATATAGATAGTGAAGAGAAAAGTGCAGGGAACGCAATATTGTATTAAATGTGACCGAAAAAGTTTAAAAACATAGAAATCAGTAATGCCCTTAATGGAAGAAAATTATTTAAGACAATATCACCACAAACAGAGGACACAGCATTGATCCATATCTATCCGGTGTGCGTCTTAACAGGCGTGTCCATCTGTGGTGTTCTATGCAGCACGGAAAGTGTTCAAACCGTCCAATGGGAAAGTTGGATACTACAGCCCAGGGGTCGTCCGTACTCCATGCCTCTCAAGGTGAAGTGGCCGGCCTCTCAAGTGCTCAGCTTGGATTGACTCCTGTCCATATCAGATTTTAGAATTTTAATCGCTCTCAAAATATATAAATTCAAAATTAATAAAAAATTATATATTAATTCTAGTATCAAGGTTTATGGAAACACCTCTAACAATCATAAAAAATATATGAGAATAGATACTGTCTGTCTAGACTATTTGCACAGCATACACAGAAAAATATAATGACACAATCACAATGAAGAAGTGAATTAGAAGGAGATAATCTCATTTAAACAGGGAAAAGGAACAATATGTAAGAGACCCAAATAGTCAAGATAAACATGTACAGTGATGATGAATAGTACCTATATTAATAGATTAATTGAGAGATACTAATCTCATATGAAGGGAATTAAGTCAATATCCTTATTAAAACCAAGGGGTACCATACTCTGCATCTGAGAGATCCAAAAAGTCTCTCTCTTAGATAGTTGACTCAATGTATCTCCCCATCTAATGCCTATGATCACATGTTCAATAGTTTTAGCCTTTAATCCCATGGTATTGCATTTATGAGGTTTAGATGTGTAGAGACAAATTATGCAGAAGAAATCCATCTTTTATATTCCTAATATGTTCCTGCAGTCTAGCTTTAAATGCTCTCTTAATCCTGCCTATATAATGGGTGCCACAAGGATACTCCAACATATAGACCACATACAGTGTTGTGAAAAGGAAAGTACACCCTCTTTGAATTCTATGGTTTTACATATCAGGACATAATAACAATCATCTGTTCCTTAGCAGGTCTTAAAATTAGGTAAATACAACCTCAGATGAACAACAACACATGACATATTACACATGTAATGATTTATTTAACAAAAATAAAGCCAAAATGGAGAAGCTATGTGTGAAAAACTAAGTACACCCTTACTGCTTCCATGGAAATTAAGATGCTAAGTAGCAGACCGGTGTTGCTAATCAAATGCCCTTGATAAATTGATCATCAGCAAGTGTGACCATCTCTAAAAAAGCCAAAGTTTTAACAGTTTGCTTGTCTGGAGCATTCAGGTGTGTGTTAACAAATTGCCAAGGAGGAAAGACATCAGCAATGATCTTAGAGAAGCAATTGTTGCTGCCCATCAATCTGGTAAGGGTTATAAAGCCATTTCCAAACAATTTAAAGTCCATCATTCTACAGTGAGAAAGATTATTCAAAAGTGGAAAACATTCAAGACAATTGCCAATCTTCCCAGGAGTGGACATCCCAGCAAATTCACCCTAAGGTCAGACCATGCAATGCTCAGAGAAATTGCAAAAAAAACAAAGAGCTACATCTCAGACTCTACAGGCCTCAGTATGTTAAATGTTACAGTTCATGACAGTACAATTAGAAAAAGACTGAATGAGAGGCGGAGTCTGGGAGCTGTGGTGCATGGATGCTTGATAGCTGAGCTCCAGCCCGTCAGTGCAAACAATTAACTAAATATCGGCATTTTTGGCACGCAATTTACAAAAAGGCACCCTCAAGTTTCTGAACAGCGGGGGATGCCGCTGACCACAAGAAGGGGCAGAAAAGTCACTTCAGTAGCAAGCTACTTCCATAAAACCCCTTGCAAGTCCCCTGCAGCAATGGCGACGGGTGGGAAAAGCAAGGAGAGCAGGAACAAGGACAGACCTCCCCCCAAATGCCCAACGACGAGACGGACACGGACACAGAACCGGCGGCAAACAGACCACCCTCAGGCACTGGAGACCAGGAGTGGGCCAGGGTTAAGGACATAAAAGAATTATGTGGGGAGATGAGGACATTTTTCAAGTCTGAACTATGGGCCCTGCGCAAAGACCTGGACGCCCTGGGAGAACGGACCAACACACTGGAGGTAAAATCAGACGAAACTATATCAGCCCTGCAGCAAACTAAAGCTGAGGTCATCTCCCTGTCGGCCCAGGTGCGGGAGATGGGGGACAAGTTGGAAGACTCCGACAACAGGAACAGGAGAAACAACCTCCGTATCAGGGGGCTGCCGGAAGCTGTAAGAGACCCAGATGACTTCATCACACGCTGGGTTGAACACCTAATCCCAGACGGATCTGAAACAGATAGACACCTGGATAGGCTCCCGCCCCCAACAAGGGGACCCCCCAGAGACATTATTGTCCATTTCCATTTTTTAAAACTAAGGAAACCATATCCCAAAAGACCAGGAACCAAAAATATACTGAATTTGACGAGGTCCAGTTCCAAGTATTTCAAGATTTAGCCCCAGCTTCGTTGGCCAGGAGGAGGAATTTATGGCCGGTCACAAAAGCGCAGTGAGACAACACCATAAAGTATCGCTGGCTGTTCCTCTTCGCTCTGCTTGTGATAAAAAATGGCACCCCACATACCTTAAGAAGACCAGAGGATGGTGATGCTTTTTGGCGCAGGTTGGGCCTTGAGCGGTCTTCGGGGTCCCCTGGGTTCTCCCCATGTGTTTCCCCAAGGGGGGGGAGGCTCAGGTGTTCTCCTGAAGAAGGGCTGGTTCCGTGGCCGCCCCCCACCAAAGCTAAAAGATAAAGACTAATCCACGGCAGCCAAACCTGTAACATACCCCGATGGCCAAAAAAGACACTCTTGGGAAGCTGAGCTACCCCTGACTCGCCTAGAGATGACATCACTACTGCCCCGATCGGAAGGCCCAGAACGCAGACGAGCCGCCGGGAGGTGTTGTCATGGACATACCTGGCGATCTGTCGCAGATTTTGGAATGGCGGCCATCTTCCCTCCTTCTTCCTTCTGGGCTGAGTGGGTACCTTCGAGGAGTGGCGCGGACCCGATGGCCACGCCTCTGACACAACCGACTGCCACCTCCAAGATGGCGGCCACCCCCCTTCTTCCGGTCCCGCCCCCTCTGCTTCCGGCATCCAGCGTTGGCACGGGCTGGTGCGGGCACGGACGGGATGTGCCTGGCGATCTGCCGCGGATTCTGGAGGGGCGGCCGTCTTCCCTCCTGGGCTGAGCGGGTGCCCCCGAGAAGAGGCGTGGGCCCGCTGGCCACGCTTCCGACAGCCACCTCCAAGATGGCGGCCTCCCCTCTTCCGGTCCCGCCCCCTCTGCTTCCTGCATTGGCACGGGCGGACACGCGCATGCGCACGAGGTCACGGACGGACGGCACTCGAGGGGGGGTAGAGAGTCAAGAAGGCAGGAGGGGGGGGAAGAGAGAGACAAGAAGACAGGAGGGGGGAGAGAGAGACAAGAAGGTTTAAGGGACGGATACTAGGCAGAGTTCAAGTTAGCCACAGGTCAGGATGTAGGGGAAAAAGTGCAAAACATACTGGACACCTAACAAGCTCCTATTGAACCCCCAAAATAACCACAACATATATATAAGCATATGTGTGTCACAGAGGAGTGCTACTGAGCATGGCAATATATATTTAAAACCAGAGACAGAACATAAAACACAGACAGAGCTCAGTGCACGTCCAGTGAAACTCATACACGGTACAGTGCCTAAATATATATGTATAAATATCTATTAAATAAAATGGTCTTTTAGTTTAACATTTTGGCCAAATTGTTGTAAGCCCCTGAGCCACTGTACGGCAGACCACATACTTCAGGGGTCCCTAACACTAATATAAATTCTTAATAACCTGTGCATTACCAGGAAGAATGATTTATAATAAATCTGTCAA
>WSYH01010360.1:0-23460 GCA_036426205.1 Ascaphus truei | reverse complement strand
GTGTACTGTATCTCTTAAACTAATTGTCCTTTTTTTCCAATGACAGATCGCCAGACTTCAATCCGATCGAAATGGTCTGGCATCAGCTGAAGGATCATATCCGGAAAGTGGCGAAACCCTCCAAAAAGGACGAGTTGTTGAAAGGCATAATGAGTTTTTGGAACGATGTACTCACCGTGGAACTCTATAATAAATATATAGACCATATTGCGACTGTGTTGCCCATTGTGATCGCGCGTAATGGGCAAGCATCAAGAAAGTAGTACTGTGCAGTAGTATTGTAAGTACTGTACAGTATGATACAGGTAAGTATGCCACTGTATCTTCTTACCCAATAGTCAGAGTATACAGTACAGTAGTTACAGTTTTTTCTTTACAGAGAGAGCAGCACCAGCCATCAGGTTACATACAGTTGTATTTAACAGTAGTCAGAGTATACAGTAGTTCCAGTATACAGTAGACTAGTTTGACAGTAGTACAGTAACTGCCTACTAATTGGTAATTTTTTTTCTTTTCAAAGAAATCAGCACCAGCCATCTAAAGTAGTACTACATATCACACAATGCCATAATACAGTACGCACATACAGTAACTGCACTAATTTTTTGTTTTCTTGTCGTTTCAGGAATAAAAGGGTGGCCTGGGGGGAGGTGGGGTGTTGTGTCCTGTCTAATCTGTTTGTACAGTCAAATGTACAGTATATAAATAGCAGTATTGATGTACACAAAACCTCTCCTCTCTCAATGAACTACTGTACTGTACACGGAATGAGGAACAAGATAACGACGGAAAAAATAATATTACTATGTACAGTGTACTGTATATATATTGTGGTGCCATCGCTGTCCTCTAGGGGCTGAATGGGGAAGCTACTGGACTTTTTCACCACAAAGAGTTAATTTAATCCTCCTTGGAAAGGCTATTCAGGTGATAACTAATGAAGCTAATCAACCTGTTCTGAATAGTCAGGAAGTGCGTTAAAAGGCTGGAAGCTGCAAGACACAGAGAGACAGTTTATCCCAGAGCAGGGATGAGACAGAGGAGCTGCCCAGCTAATGGAGGCTGGTAAAAGAAGTCTGAGAGACACTGCTGAGATAGCTGTGCTGAAGCAGTGACGTCTGGTTGCAGAGGACCTTAAAGGACTAAAGATAAGGCAAGCGCTTTGTTATTATCTGCAGAGACTTTGTATGCAATGTACATGTTTTGGGGCTGACAACTGGCTTAGCTGGCAGCCGGGTTAGTAAGGGTTGCTGCTGAAATGTGTACTGCACCGACACACTTTATTCGAGCAAATACCCAGTATGTACCTGGCAGATACCTGGAATGCGCCGCTCCTCACCTCTTACAAGCCCCGTTGCGTTTGCCTTCCCAGCCATGGTTCATGCCTGGCTGACGGGCGGCTGATCTGTTAAATGATAATGATTAGGATTTAATAGGCTGCAATGCTTTGCGTGTCTACCAGATGGCATAAATTCATGAATTGTAATGCAGTATATATATATATACTGTGCAGTATTGCAGCCAGCGGGAATAAAATGCTTGAATCCCTGCCTGGAAAATACCTCAATGCACTCGGGCAGAAAACAGTCACAAACCTCAATACACCCGGGTATACCCGAATTCGTGGGACTAGCCGAGCTCGAATAAAGTGTGTCGCCAGTGTAGTTAGCTTTCCTAAAGGAAATAGGATTTGATTTTATTATTTGGTTTTTCTCAAAGGGACGGTGGGCCTATTCATATTATTTATCACTGTAAACAAACCCCAAGTATAGAGAAATACAGTGTTTCCTGCCTCATTTGGGACAAAAGAGACTGGAATGTGGTGTCGGCATCACAATATGGTGGAGAATGCGGGCAGTCCCTAAGGCACCAAGCAGCGGAAACTGTGGGTTTGAACATAAATGCGGGGATTTAAAATGGCCACCCAACTGAAGTAAAAAGCAAGCAAAGCCTGTCCCACTATGAGTGATCAGCTGTGCTTACAGCATGCACAGAGGATGTGTGAAGTGTTGATGCAATAGCACCCAGAGGTCAGAAGATTTGTTAAGGTGCTGAACTCAAGCAGAAAAAAAAAAAAAAAAACATTTTTTTTTCTGAAGAAAGTGTAAAGTCTGCCGGTCGGTTATGAAAAGGATTGCAGTGCTGTATGTAACATTGATGCTTTTTGCTGAAGCGAGTGAATTTGCAGCTAGCAAGTGCTGTGTGTAAATGAAATAGCTCCTCCAGTAGATCAAGGTGAAGAATACACCTGAAGGTAGAAAATGGAGGAAACAATGTGTTTTATGTGTAATATGCCTGGCCACACAAAACAATGTCCTTTCAGGAATGGGTATCCTGGCGTGATCCCACAAAAGGAGCTGTTTATGGTGTGAAAAGCTGAACCATACCAAAGACTGCCCCTTCAGGCAGGATGACGATGACGATGATGATGATGATGATGATGACGGTGATGATGAGAGAGAATGTGTGCCCAGTATTGCTACCTTAAAGCAGAAGTTACAGCCCAGAGTGTTTGGCGCAATAGTCACGGGAACGACGACACGCCTAGAGATGACAGAGGCTGCCGCTACCACCGTGTGCAGAGAGCCGAGCGAACCAGAGAGAACAAGTCCTGACTGGAGACTATGCTATGAAATGTCCCAGAAAGATGTGCAGAACTTCATCACAGACTTAGAAATTTCTCACCAAGAGGCTCGCGCGCTCAAAACAGAGCTGGAACTCTCACGCCATGAGGTCTCTGAATTGAAGGATTCTGAGGAAGAGATCCTTATTCGTTTAGAAAAGGTAAAAAGAGCAAAGACAAGCCTGGGACAGAAAAATTCAGACTTGACTGACCAGATCAGTAAAGATGCTAAGAAGCTTCACCAAGCAGGGAAAGGGGAGAAGCAATTGAACCAGGAAAAGCTAGAGGTGCAGGAAGCACTGCAGAATGCAGAGAGGATGCAACATGTCTCCCTGGAGCAGCACAATCAAGCAGCGCACCTATGGCAGAGCCAGCTGCAAGAGCAACATGCAAGTCTGCAAGCAGCCAAGGAGAAGCAGCGAGTGCTACAGGAACGGCTGAGTACCCAGTATGTCCCCACAGATGAGCATGAGGAGCTGAGGGCCACGCTGTACGCCACAGGAGCATCGCTGGGGGCGGAGATTGAAAGCCAGGTGATTCTGTATGAGAGGGAGCGTGAGAAGGTCCAGAGACTGGAGCAAGAACTGGAGGAGCAGAGAGGCAGCTCCATCTCCATGAGTCAGTATGCCAAGGAGAAAGAAGCCGGGAAAACAGAAGCAGCGGCGATACTGGCAACAAAAACTGCAGAGCTCCAAAAGATGAAGGAGGTGCTGACGCAAGCCCAGAGCAAGCACCGTGAAGAGGTGAGGGCCCTGAGAGGGGACGTGCAGGATCAAACTGAAGTCCTGCAGACGCAGAAGTCCTGAGCGCAAAATACAACTCGCCGAGAGGGAGGAGGTGACCGTCCGTCAGGTGGCTTGCCTGACATTGCGCTATGAAATCGAGATGGCTGATACCCGCAAGCTGCTGGACCACACGGCCAATGAGAGGGACCGACTGCAGCTGGAGCTGGACAAGGTCTGGGAGGAGCACAGGCAGTTGCAGGTCAGAAATAGAGGAAAAGAAACAGATTTAAGCCTTGCGCTGAACCTGCTAGGAGATGTGGAGTCGCGACTCAACGCCAAAGAAGATGAACTGGCAGCTGCACTGAGTAAAAAAAGAAATGCGGAAGGATAGCTTCATGACCTGAGGAAGGACCTGGAGTCTGAGCGTGCTGGCCGCAAGATGGCGGAGAAACAAAAGCGTGACCTGGAGATACTCAAGGCTCTGAAGACTGAGCAGGACGCTACGTTGGACTCTAATGCTGCCCATCAGGAGGTTTCTCAGCTGAAGTTGGAGAAAGAGGTTACCACCCTAAGACAGACACTTGTGTCACAGAAGCGGTCCATGGAAAAGAGGGCGGTAGAGATAAAGCAAGTGAGTCGCACCAGGAAGTGTGACTGCAATACCGTTGCAGTGCTACAGTCTATTTTCCACAAGGCACGGAATGGGAAGACCAAGGTGCGACATAGTAGCACAGTAAGAAGCCAGTTGTACTGCAATACTCATGGGACCCAAAGTGGATTCATTGACAGGAAGGCAGCCGCTGTGAAGAGACAGTTGAGAATGGGACTGAAGAGTGTCCATGTTCGTAAGATGAGAAAGACCTCACAGGTTGTCCAGCAACACTCCCAACTGAGTAAGTTAAGGGGACAAGGAAGAAAGGCCAAAGCCTACGAGTCTGCCGACTGTCATAGAGAGGCATCATGGTGTGCATTTGGGGTTAGTAAGACCCCCACCCAAATTGAAGTTCTGAAGATAAATGATGTGAAAACCAACCCTAAAAGTACGCTGATGGAAAAGGTCCAAAAGCCATCAACGCTAAAGCGGAGTTGCTGTCTTCACAAGAAAAGGCCAAACAAGCACTGGTGAGTGAACGCCATGAGCTAACTGAGGTCAAGGATCATCTACAGGGTAAGGGAGACTCTGAGCACAAGAGGAAGAAGGCAGAGATAGCTGATAGGAGGCAGGATGCTCAGGAACATTTGAAAAAGGGGACACAACAAAGGCGGAGCTTCAACCCTAGACTCAGGCCGGTACAAGACAGGTACCAGTCTTCAGGCCCAGATGGCCTGGCAATTACCCCAAAAAGAAAATGCCTAAATTGGAAGGCAAGAAAAAAAAAGGGGGGAGGGAAGGGCCGAAGTCTGACAAAGAGGTGGGTGCACAGGAATAGTGCACAGGTCGCTCACAGGATAATGTTTCGCTGGGGTGAGGGATATGTGGTGCCATCGCTGTCCTCTAGGGGCTGAATGGGGAAGCTATTGGACTTTTTCACCACAAAGAGTTAATTTAATACTCCTTGGAAAGGCTATTCAGGTGATAACTAATGAAGCTAATCAACCTGTTCTGAATAGTCAGGAAGTGCTTTAAAAGGCTGGAAGCTGCAAGACACAGAGAGACAGTTTATCCCAGAGCAGGGATGAGACAGAGGAGCTCCCCAGCTAATGGAGGCTAGTAAAAGAAGTCTGAGAGACACTGCTGAGAGAGCTGTGCTGAAGCAGTGACGTCTGGTTGCAGAGGACCTTAAAGGACTAAAGATAAGGCAAGCGCTTTGTTATTATCTGCAGAGACTTTGTATGCAATGTACATGTTTTGGGGCTGACAACTGGCTTAGCTGGCAGCAGGGTTAGTAAGGGTTGCTGCTGAAATGTGAAGTTAGCTTTCCTAAAGGAAATAGGATTTGATTTTATTATTTGGTTTTTCTCAAAGGGACGGTGGGCCTATTCATATTATTTATCCCTGTAAATAAACCCCAAGTATAGAGAAATACAGTGTTTTCTGCCTCATTTGGGACCAAAGAGACTGCAATGTGGTGTTGGCATCACAATATATATATTGTGACAGAGTCAATATATATATTGTGACAGTAAGCTGGAATGGAGGTTGTGTGTACTTTCCATCAATAAACCAGTTAACCTACAGTTGGAGATCAGCATACACCTGCAGCCTAATTAAGCAGGAGGCCTGAGAGACTGCAGGTTTAAAAAGCAGGAAGTTGGTTACAGAAGGTGAGCCTGTTTTTCCACGTGAGGTTGGAGAGAACTCTCCCGGCTAGGAAGCCGTAGCTGCTGCTGCTCTGGTCCCCCAGTCCTGCGAGGAGCTTTGCTGCTGGGACCAGCTGGGACCCCAACCCAGGATAAAGATAAAGATACAGATTGTTGCGAGCTGGACACAGCCAGCTCCCCGGAACCGTGTTCCTGTTTGCTGTTGGAGCTGCATTACAGATAAGACTTTATTATTACACTTATTGGTTATACTTTGTATTGCATATGTTTTGGGCATGACCAGATTAGCTGGCTGTCCTGTTAGTAAGGGCTCAAGAAGTGAGTTAGTTTCCCTAACGGGAACAGGCTTTATTTTCTAGAAAGTAGTTTTTTAAAGGGACAGTGCACCCGTACTTTATTTTAGTTGTGGCTAATAAACCACTATAGTTGAACGTTTCCCATCGTGTCTAGCGTCTTACTGACCCAGCCGCGAGGCCGTCCTGCCACAATATATATATATATACAGTATGCATATATTATACATTACAGTGTATATATATTATTACATAATATTCTTATAAATGTGCATAATTCATGTTTCTCCATGTTTTACAAATCTTTTCTAAATGTTTATCCAATTTCAATCTGCCAGAAGAACTTAATAAAGACTGCATTATGTATTATTCATGATTATTTTTATATTTGTATTTTTTTTTTCCTGATGAAATAAATTAAATATTTATTCACATTCCTGGTAATCATAATCATTGACAACAACCACACCCCCGCCCCCCCAACCCCTACAGTATAAGAATGAATGACAAAACAACATGAATCAGTTAATTGTTTTTTTTTACTCTCAATTCTCACAATGCTTTGCAAATCAGATTTACATTTCAAATTCGAGAAGGGATTTTCCAAAGCGTTACCATAAACAAAGCCTCAAAGGGTTGGGGGGGGGTTGGGTGAGTCATGTGCAGTAATCAGCTAGCTCCCATCTCAAAGAGGCTTAGAGTACACGCAGGCGCAGTGAGGCGATTGATGCTCGGCCAGGGACGGATTAAAAACACAATGACTAACTTCAGAAAATGAATGACTCTGTGGAGATTGACTCATGCGCAGTAAGCAGCTAGCTCCCATCTCAAAGAGGCTTAGAGTACACGCAGGCGCAGTGAGGCGATTGACGCTTGGCCAGGGACGGATTAAAAACACAATGACTAACTTCAGAAAATGAATGACTCTGTGGAGAGGGGGGGTTGGGTGACTCATGCGCAGTAAGCATCTAGCTCCCATCTCAAAGAGGCTTAGAGTACACGCAGACGCAGTGAGTCAATTGATGATCGACTAGGGACGGATTAAAAACACAATGACTAACTTCAGAAAATGAATGACTCTGTGCAGGTGTCTGTCGAATGACTCTGTGGAGAGGGGGGGTTGGGTGACTCATGCGCAGTAAGCAGCTAAGCAGCTAAATAGCTCCCATATGAACAAGGATTACACGCAGGCGCAGTGAGGCTTTGAAGCTCGGCTATGGACGGATTAAAAACACAATGGCAAGATTCCAAAAATTAAAGACAGCCGCATGAAGTTCAAAGTTAAAGACATACTTTAATTTCAAAATGCAGTTCATCATAATAATACACCCCCAAATACAGTACGTAAAAAGCACACAAATCAACCATGTGCAGTCAAACGCACAGGGTCGCAGACAAAAGCTACTGTACAGCACAGATTGAATATCGTAATACAGTAAGATGGTTTTTGCAGGCTTGTGGAGAAAAAAAAAAAAAAATTACAATAAAAAAAAATTCTCACTCAAGTGGTGGGCGAAGTTACAGGCGCGGGCGAAGTTACAGGCGCATGCGCAGTAAATTCCTGCTGTCAAGCAGGAATGTGATTGAAACCAGACACACGTTCCAAGGAATGGTGTGGGAGAGATGTACTGCATTGCACAGAAGATAAGAAGTTTAAATACCCTGCAGTGCAGTTAATTATCCTGAGCGAGGGGAGAGCGCTGTATATGCTGAAATGTGACACTGTTACAGTACAGTACACGCCTATGCGTTTCAACAAATTTCAAATGAGACATACTGTACTGAAGAACAGCACTGCAAATGCATGTATACTTTAAATATGCAAATTTACAATTACTGCACGCGCGCACACACAGACTGTGTACTGATGTAGGTTGAACCGCGAAGGTATTAGACCTCCAAAACAACAGCTCCCAAACGCCCCCCTGAGTTTTTACATGGCATTGCAGTATTGCAGACAGCGAGAATAAAATGCTAATATCACGAGCGTGAAAATAACGCAGTTCACTCCGGGCGAAAACGACACAAAACCGCACATAACCGGGATAATCTGAAAATCACGGATCTATCTGATTTAGACTAAAGGCGGCCGCCACTGTACCTATTTCAAATGGTATGAATACCATCCTGGTCATCGTGGATTGTTTTTCAAAGCAGGCCCATTTCATACCCCTCAAGGGTCTTCCCAATTCTGCTACTCTTGCTGAGGTCTATATCAAGGAGATATTTCGTGTACATGGGGTTCCAATTTCTATCGTATCTGACCGGGTATCACAATTTGTGTCAAAATTTTGGCGGGCGTTTTCTCAAAGACTCAATATTTCACATCTTTTTTTCTTCTGGGTACCCCCTGCTAACGAATGGACAGACAGAAAGGGTAAACCAATCACTGGAACAGTATCTTAGATGTTTTGTTTCCGAGACTCAAGACAATTGGGCTGATCTATTACCCTGGGCTGAGTTTGCACACAATTCTCTCAGGAATGAGTCCACCCAAGAGTCGCCCTTTTTCATCAATTATGGCTACCCCTAATTCTCTTCCTTTATCATCTAACATTGCTGGTGTAACGGATCGGGGGACTCGCATTTCTCAGCGTGTCCCCGTCACCCCTGTTCCCACGACACCTCTATTCCCCTCTTCCATACACAGAAGAGAAATCCTAGGATCGATGCGGAGCACAGCTGAAGGAGGGGACCAGCACCAACGTATGGAGTTAAAACAAAAATTTATTTGAACATGGTAAACAGGGAAAAGAAACACCTCTGATGCGTTTCAGGCAAAAGCGCCCTTTATCAAAGATGATAATGATAAAGGGTGCTTTTGCCTGAAACGCGTCAGAGGTGTTTCTTTTCCCTGTTTACCATGTTCAAATAAATGTTTGTTTTAACTCCATACGTTGCTGCTGGTCCCCTCCTTCAGCTGTGCTCCGCATCGATCCTAGGATTTCTCTTCTCCTTATACCCCACTGCGTGATGCACGCACACACAAGAAGTGGCTGCATGTGAGTATTGTTTCTCCCCCATAATACAGGGAGAGTTGCTGACCAGAAACAGTGCTACAGGTGAGAAACTCTGTCTGGTGGAGTACTGCACGAGACTGCACGAGACTGCTTTATGCTTATGCTGATATTTGTCTCCACCTTATGGACAATTATGAATCATTGAAGTCTCATTGTTTTCTATTGCACTGGGTCCAATATCTCTCTCAGCATTATTTCGCTTTTTAATCACGCGATATGTGTCATCTTCAAAAAATCCATTGTTACTATATGCATGTAACGAATGGGGAGTCGCGTGCTCCCCACTTACCTGCAGCCCTGCCAGAGCTTCCCGCGTCTCACACGGATCTCTCCTCCAGGACGCCGAGCTCCGTTTCCCCTGTGCGCGCACGCACGTCAGTCCTCTTCTTCTGCCTTCGGCTCGGGGCGTGTGCACGCTCACGCATCCACAGGCACGGCCACACGGAGGCGTACCAGCCTCTTAAGGGCACAGTATCTATTTCTAATGCTGCAATCCAATATACCAGTTCTTCTAGGATCTATAGCCCCTCCTCCAGGAACTCATCTAGACCTATCCCTGCCTCAGCCTGGCCCATTCACACACCCACACCTTGCTACTCTGCCATTGGACCCTCTTGCCTATATATACCCTGCAGCTTCATTAACTCGTCGGCTGAGCATAGAACCAGTTGTTCTCATCACTCTCTGCCTCCGTAGTCCTGTCTTGTCCTGTCTTGTTTTGCAGTCTTCCTCGTGTACTGAACCGGCGTCCTCTACGACTATCCGCACCTCTGGCATCCCGAACTCGTCATACGGCAATACGACTCTCCGCACCTCTGGCACCCCGAACCCGGCAACGGTAAAATGATTACGTCCCTCTCTCTAACCCCGGACTTGGCGAACAGTACCCTCGACCATCCGAACCTCTCCTGCCCTGACTCGGACTCCCAGACCACTCTACACTCAAGACGTGCCCTCGTGTCTGTGGGTGGCGTTTTATCCTATCCCACCTCAGCACCGCGGTCCCGCCTCGTTTGTGGTGAGCTCGTCCTGACATTATGCTCAGCCCTACAAACATGGACCCCGCTGAGGTGGAGCGTACTTTAAATTCCCACACGAATCTCTTCACCAGGCTAGAGACTTATCTGGAACAAGCTGATAGGCGGATGGATATGTTTCAGCAGAGCCTTCATTCCCTTACCGTTCAAGTCCGAGCTTCCAGTCGGGAACCTTCACCCACGGCTTCCACAGCCTTCGCAACAGCCTTTCCAGCACCTCCGTTTGCTTTGGAACCCCGTATTCCTGCTCCCAAACACTATGCTGGGGATACCCAAGGATGTAGGGGCTTCCTTAATCAATGCCTCATCCAATTCCGACTCTCGCCCTCTCGTTTTTGTCTATTCCGTCTCTAGGGTCGGCTATATCGTGGCTCTTCTCACCGACGAGGCGCTGGCATGGGCTTCTCCCATCTGGGAACAACAAGGACCCATCACACAGGACATCGACCTCTTCGTCCATGAGTTCCGAAGAGTCTTCGACACCCCTGCACGGCAATTAACGGCAGCATCCTCTCTTCATCACATAACCCAGGCAGATCGTTCCATCGCCCGGTACACTGTGGAGTTCCGCACACTTGCTGCTGAGACAGGATGGAACAATGAAGCACTATCTTCAGCGTTTTGGCAAGGCCTGTCCGAATCCCTAAAGGATGAGCTCGGGGCGCGGGAACGTCCCACTGACCTAGAGGATTTGATCGATCTGTGCATTCGGGTGGATCAGCGTCTGCAGGAGCGGAGGACTGAACGTTCTCGTTACCGTCAACGGGTTTCAAGGCCTCTTGCTCCATCGTTCGTGTCTCCAACACCCCCATCCGGGGGCGCCCCGGAACTAATGCAGTTGGGAGGTAACAAGCTGTCTTCTGCCGAGAAACAACGTCGGCGCAATGCCGGTCTCTGCATGTATTGTGGCAATTCCGGTCACGTACTACTCCAGTGTCCCCACAAGCCGGGAAACGCCAACTCCCAATGAGATCCCGGAGAGTCTCGTTGGGAATACTGACCCTTTCTCCCATCATCAAAGACGTCCTTCCCATCCAGATACAGTTGCCAGTAACACTGTCTGGAGAAGGGTTTCAGACTCAAGCACGGGCATTTATAGACTCCGGTTCTGCAAGCAATTTCATAGATCAAAGCTTTGCTAGACGGAACAATATTCGACTTATCAGTAGAAGGACGCCAGTAGGTTTGGAGGCCATTGACTGTCGACCCCTACAACCGGCATTCATCACGCTACAGACGGTGCCTCTTCTACTACAGGTCGCCGACGTTCATGCGGAGATCATTACCCTCAATGTTATCCACACTCCCCTCTTTAGCTGATTTTGGGTCTTCCTTGGCTGCAAGTCCATAATCCTCGCATCGACTGGACGGATCGGGAACCCATCCAGTGGGGTGCTCCATGTGCCAAGACATGTACCAGGATTTTCCAGAAGATTGGTGGGTTGTCTACCCTGCCAGAGAAGGTTGACTCCCTACCTTCTGTGTATTTGGAATTCCGCGATGTGTTCGACAAAGCACGTTCCGAGGTTCTACCTCCGCACCGTCCTTTCGACTGCCCGATTGACCTACTACCTGGGGCACCTCTTCCCAGAGGACGATCCTTTCCTCTCTCTCTCCCAGAGACTAAATGCCATGAACACTTATATTGCAGAGAATTTAGAGAGGGGTTTAATCCGAAAGTCTTACTCCCCAGTCGGAGCAGGCTTCTTTTTCGTAAAAAAGAAGGACGGTTCTCTTCGTCCATGCATCGATTACCGGGGTTTGAATAACATCACGCGCAAGAACCGCTACCCGCTGCCCTTGATACCGGAACTCTTCGACCGTCTTCAGGGAGCTACTATCTTTTCTAAACTGGATTTAAGAGGTGCCTACAATTTAGTAAGGATACGTGAGGGGGACGAGTGGAAGACTGCTTTTAACACCGGTTGTAGGGGTCGACAGTCAATGTCCTGGGACCTCTTCTCTTTTCTCTGTACACACTCTCTCTAGGTGACCTAATAACGTCTTTTGGGTTTAATTATCACCTGTATGCCGACGACACACAAATATACTTTTCAACACCTGACCTTACACCTGCTGTACAAACCAAAGTTTCTGAATGTCTCTCTGCTATATCATCCTGGATGGCCCTCCGACGCCTTAAACTCAACATGGCTAAAACAGAGCTCCTCATACTTCCTCCCAAACCTGGCCCTACTACCTCCTTCCACATTACTGTTGGAACTACAATCATTCACCCAGTAGCCCAAGCACGCTGCCTAGGGGTCACATTCGACTCCTCTCTCACATTCGCCCCTCACATTCAAAACATTTCTAAAACTTGTCGCTTTTTCCTCCGCAATATAACTAAGATACGCCCTTTCCTCTGTTGTTCGACTGCTAAAACTCTGACTCAGGCCCTCATTCTCTCCCGTCTTGATTACTGTAACCTCCTGCTGTCCGGCCTTCCTGCTTCTCACCTGTCTCCCCTACAATCTATCCTAAATGCTGCTGCCAGAATCACTCTACTCTTTCCTAGATCTGTCTCAGCATCTCCCCTCATGAAATCTCTCTCCTGGCTTCCGATCAAATCCCGCATCTCACACTCGATTCTTCTCCTCACTTTTAAATCTTTACATTCTTCTGCCCCTCCTTACATCTCATCCCTAATTTCTCGGTATGCACCATCCAGACTCTTGCGTTCTTCTCAAGGATGTCTTCTTTCTACCCCCTTTGTATCTAAAGCCCTCTCCCGCCTTAAACCTTTTTCACTGACTGCCCCACACCTCTGGAATGCCCTTCCCCTCAGTACCCGACTAGCACCCTCTCTATCCACCTTTAAGACCCACCTTAAGACACACTTGCTTAAAGAAGCATATGAATAGCACTGTGGATATTCTAAACACGATACATAATGCTTGGCCCCCTGCAGACGCACTTACCAGAACTCCCTCCTCCTGTCTCTGTACGTTCTCCCTACCTACCAATTAGACTGTAAGCTCCTCGGGGCAGGGACTCCTCTTCCGAAATGTTACTTTTATGTCTAAAGCACTTATTCCCATGATCTGTTATTTATATTATCTGTTATTTATTTGATTACCACATGTATTACTACTGTGAAGCGTTATGTACACTAATGGCGCTATATAAATAAAGACATACAATACAATACAATACCCATGACGGCCACTATGAATACCTGGTCATGCCGTTCGGTCTGTGCAACGCACCCGCAGTCTTTCAGGATTTCGTCAATGAGATTTTTCGGGACATTCTTAACAAATTTCTTATCGTCTACCTAGATGACATCCTAATTTTTTCTAAATCCACTCAAGAACACATCAAACACGTCCAACAAGTGCTGTTACGCCTCCGAGAGAACCATCTCTTTGCGAAATTGTAGAAATGCCAGTTTCATCTCACGTCCGTGGCATTTCTGGGATACGTTATCTCTGACTCCGGCTTCAATATGGATCCAGAAAAACTTAAGGCTATTTTGGACTGGCCCCGTCCGACCACCCTCAAAGCCGTGCAACGCTTTCTAGGTTTTGCCAACTATTACCGGCGCTTTATTCGCAATTTTTCTTCTATGGTATCTCCCATAACTGCTCTCACCAAGAAAGGTGCAGATCCTTCATCATGGTCTGAAACCGCCATACGGGCATTCAATCTTCTAAAAAAGGCTTTTGTGTCTGCCCCTATCCTCACCCACCCAGATCCTAAACTTCCATTTACCCTGGAGGTAGATGCCTCTGACATCGGGGCTGGGGCTGTCCTGTCCCAAAGGACTTCTCCCTTAGCCAGACTACACCCATGTGCCTTCGTTTCGAAGAAATTCTCGTCCGCAGAACGGAATTACGATGTCGGGAACCGGGAGCTTTTGGCTATCAAATTGGCATTAGAAGAGTGGAGACACTTCTTAGAGAGCAACGGAGACACTCATAACCATACTCACAGACCATAAGAACCTTCTCTACTTAGAAGGGGCACGTCGTTTGAGCTCTCGACAGGCCCGCTGGGCACTATTCTTTTCACGGTTCAATTTCCTCATCTCCTTCATTCCTGGCTCCAAAAATCTGAAGGCGGACGCCCTGTCTCGACAGTTCCTTGCAGAGGACAAGTCTGAAGAACAGCTAGAGACAATAATTCCCTCTAGATGTATTCTGTCCGCCAACTCATTTGATATCATGGACAAGATTCAATCCGAGCAATCACAGGCTCCGATGGTGTTCAAGGTTCCGGAGGGAAGACTCTACACGGCACCCTAACACCGCAAGAGGGTTCTCGAGTGGTGCCATTTCTCTAAATCGGCAGGACATCCAGGGATACGGAAAACCAATGACCTTGTTCAACGTACCTTCTGGTGGCCAGAGAGGGCTAAGGATGTGGAGGAGTTTGTTAAAGCATGTGGCATATGCGCTCGCAACAAAGTACCCCTCCTTTACCCATTCCAGACCGTCCCTGGAACCATATTTCTATGGACTTCATCGTAGAGCTCCCAAACTCCAAAGGGATGAATACGATTCTTGCGTAATTGATCGTTTTTCCAAACAGACGCACCTTGTTCCCTTGAGGGGTCTTCCGAATTTCTCCAGGCTTGCGGATGTTTTCATCCAGGAGATTTTTCGTCTTCACGGAGTGCCTTCAACCATCGTCTCTGATCGAGGGTCCCAATTTGTGTCTAGATTTTGGCGAGCTTTTTCCCGAAAATTGGGTATTTCACTACAATTCTTCTCGGGATACCACCCACAGACCAATGGGCAGACGGAGAGGGCCAACCAAAACCTGGAACAATACCTTCGATGTTTTATTACCGATACACAGGATGACTGGGTGGATCTGCTTCCTTGGGCCGAGTTTGCTCTTAACTCCCTTCGCAATGACTCCACCCAAGAATCTCCCTTCTTTATAAATTGTGGCTTTCATCCTTCTCGTTTACCCTTCTCCCCTCTATCCTCAGGAGTATCAGCGGTTGACAAGCGCATCTCCCGGCTGAAAGACTTATGGAGGAGGATTCAGGAGAACTTAAAGGTGGCCACAGGGAGACAGAAACTCCAGGCAGACCGCCTTCGACGCCAGGTCCCGGAGTTCACTCCAGGAGACAGGGTCTGGCTTTCTTCCAAGAATATACGACTAAAGGTTCCTACCATGAAGCTAGCACCCAAGTTCACGGTCCCTTTTCCGTGGTCAGGAGGATTAATCCTGTGGATTATCGCCTGCGCCTTCCACCCTCTATGAATATTCCTTCAGTCTTCCATGTATCTTTGCTTAAACCAGCATTTCAGAGTCCTCGCTTTCCTAAGACCACTTCTCCTCCACTTCCTCTTCTGATCCAAGGCCAACAGGAGTACGAGGTCCAGTCTATCCTGGATTCTAGGATTTCCAGAGGAGGAGTACAATACCTGGTCCACTGGAGGGGGTTCGGACCAGAGAAACATTCATGGATTCACCACCGGGATCTTCACGCACCTCGAATCATCCAGGCTTTCCATCATAGGAATCCCTCCAAGCCATGTCATGGACGCCCGGTGTCGCCCCTGAAGGGGGGGGGGGGTACTGTAACGAATGGGGAGTCACGCCGCTCTCGGCGTGCTCCCCACTTACCTGCAGCCCTGCCAGGGCTTCCCGCATGTCACACGGATCTCTCCTCCAGGACGCCGAGCTCCGTTTCCCCTGTGCGCGCGCGCGCACGTCAGTCCTCTTCTTCTGCCTTCGGCTCGGTGCGTGTGCACGCTCACGCATCCACAGGCACGGCCACACGGAGGCACGGCCACACGGAGGCGTACCAGCCTCTTAAAGGCACAGGTATGGTGAAAAGAAACGGCGGTCACTGCTGCTCCACAAAAAATACTTCAACCAGGCGCGTAAAAACTAAATAATTTTAATAGTCAAAAACAAAAAAGAGCTACCACATGATAGTGTACCTCTGATGCATTTCGTCTATACTAGAACTTTATCAAAGAGTATCACTCTCTGCTTCCTTCTCACTCTAAATACACAAAGCCCTCACCACATTGGTCAGAATATCTCACATGACCAGTCTCGGCCAATAGGCTGAGACCCAATCACAGTGCAGTAGTATAGACTTAATATCTATTGGCTATAAATCATCACATGACTGTTCTCAGCCAATAGACTGAGAACCAATCAGAATCAAGAAAAATCGGCTTGTATCTAGAGACAGAAGGAGGTGCTCATGAGTGTGTACAACGAGCACAATGTGTCACAAAATAGCAACATTAAAACTGAATATTGTTACAACACAAACTGATAATACAAAAAAAAGAGAGAGTTTAAAAACAAATACATGTGGAACTAAAGCAACATATAACCATTCTGTTGGCTCATCCCAAATATCTTGCATAAGTATAACACACAGAATCCCAATCATTATAACATTAAAGCAGCTACATAATCTTAGAATGATGTTTTTATATATGCAACTACTCAATAATCACAACAATAACCCATTGATATTTTAGAGAGCGTGTACAGAAAAAATCCATATTGCAACATAATATATACATTGATATCTTATTATAAAACTTCAATGAATGCACACAACAATGGTGACGCTGATATTGAACAGTATCTCATGATTGTTACATACCAAAATAATGATATGAAAACACATCTTCTATAATTATAATAATGTTACAACTTAATGCATTGATATCCACATAAACAATTTATTAGAGATGTAATAGGATATACATAACCAATCTAAATGCAAAGATCCATGTCTCGAACACAATGAATATATATGGGAAACTAGATAGACAAAAAATGTTTTAGCTCCCAGTCTAAGTTTATACCAGATGGTTGAAATGTGTTCAGGGTATGGATCCAAAACATTTCTTGTCTATTAAGTTTATTAACCCTATCTCCTCCTCTTCGGTGACACGCTACATGCTCAATTTCTGAAAAAGTAAAATTGGCTATACCTCCGTTCGGGCAGAGACTAAAGTGTTTAGATACCGGATGTATTTTATCTTGCCTTTTAATGAGTCTCACATGCTCAGCTATCCTAGTCTTTAACAGTCTCGTTGTGTCACCCAAGATCTATAGCCCCTCCTCCAGGAACTCATCTAGACCTATCCGTGCCTCAGCCTGGCCCATTCACACACCCCCACCTTGCTACTCTGCCATTGGACCCTCTTGCCTATATATACCCTGCAGCTTCATTAACTCGTCGGCTGAGCATAGAACCAGTTGTTCTCATCACTCTCTGCCTCCGTAGTCCTGTCTTGTCCTGTCTTGTTTTGCAGTCTTCCTCGTGTACCGAACCGGCGTCCTCTATGACTATCCGCACCTCTGGCATCCCGAACTCGTCATACGGCAATACGACTCTCCGCACCTCTGGCACCCCGAACCCGGCAACGGTAAAACGATTACGTCCCTCTCTCTAACCCCGGACTTGGCGAACAGTACCCTCGACCATCCGAACCTCTCCTTCCCCGACTCGGACTCCCAGACCACTCTACACTCAAGACGCGCCCTCGTGGCTGCGGGTGGCGTTTTATCCTATCCCACCTCAGCACCGCGGTCCCGCCTCGTTTGTGGTGAGCTCGTCCTGACAATGCATCCTTCATGCTGAGCACTGCCATTTGGATTTGTATCCTAAACACTTACCCTCTTCCATACACTCCTGCACCTTCCCTGCCCCCGCTCGTAGCCGTTCCTCTGTTGCGCGGTCTGCGCGCTCTGATGCGCGTGCGGGTCACGTGCGCGTCTCCCACACGGTGCGCACACGTTCCCGCTCACTCCTTACTCCCCTTGTTGCGCGCATTACTCGGCGTGCCTCTATGACCCCAGCCCCTGTCTTACCTGGCTCCTCCGCATCTCCTTCCCTTCCGCCTCCACTGCCAAGCGTCTCCCCGGCGGTACGCCGCTCACGCCCTGTGACACGCGCGGTGCGCGCGCCTGGCAGCCTTACAGAAGGCGCATGCACCCGCTCCAGTTATACGCCTCCCCCAAACGTCAGCTCCGCCCCCCGTGGCTTACAGGCCATTTCTCTTAACTATCTCCCTGTCTCCTCCCCTGCTCTCTCTGACCGATCCCTGCAAATTCTCACTCAACCCTCTGCTCCTCCCCTCATCCCCATTGGTCCTCCTTCTTTTATAACCCCACTCTGTCCCTTTCCTGTCCCTGCTCTTGTTTGGATTCCCCTGGCTTGAACTTGAACTCTGCTTTGGATTTCACTACTCTACCTTCTCCTGCCCTTGAACTCTGGCTTATGGACATCACTACGCTGCTCTCTCCAATCCTTGAACTCAGGCACTTGGACATCACACTCCGACCTCTGGCACCCCGGACTCAGCAAGTATACGTTAACCCTTTCTTACCAGGCCCGGCAACGCATTACCACACTCCGGGCACGCCCTCACTGCTGTGGGTACGTGTTATACCCTTACCCACCTCAGTACTGGGGACTGGCCAGGTCTGCGGGCATACAGGCATTACATTATGCAGAGCCCAACAAATGCAGACTCCCCTTAGGTGGGCCAAGGTGTTTCCGTGGAAAACTTGCAATTCTTAAGCAATCAATTTACCACTGTTACACAGCAACTTTCCAAATTATCTCTCCGGGAATCCCCAGTACCCCCGTCACCCCCGGCTCCAGTAGCTATAAATAATCCGGGATCACATATACCACCTCCCAACCGGTATGATGGGGACCCCCTCGCGTGCAGGGGTTTCTTGAATCAGTGCGAAGTGCAATTCGAGATGTCCCCATCCCTCTTCCCTACTGGTCGTACCAAGGTGGCTTACATCTATGCCCTACTCACTGGTGACGCACTCGCTTGGGCTTCTCCTCTCTGGGAGCACAAACCTGAACTAACCCAAGATTACCCCAAATTACGGCGCAAGTTTCAACAAGTGTTTGACACACCAGCGCGTACGGAGACTGCTGCTTTTTCCTTGTTCCATCTCTCTCAAGCTCGTAGGTCAGCTGCAAGATACGCAGTGGAGTTCCGCACCATCGCAGCAGAGACCCAGTGGAACGATGTAGCTCTCGCAGCAGCATAGTGGCACGTTTTGTCCGAGACTCTTAAGGACGACCTAGCAGCCCACGCTCGACCGTCTTCCCATGAGGAAATAATTGCTCTCAGTATCCGGATGGATCAGCGCACTCAAGAAAGACGCCACGAGCATCGCTGTTCCCATTCTCTCCCGTCTCCGTTTGTTTCTCCTAGGTCTCCTCCTTTTTCCTTCCCTGCGTTGGATGCCCCTGAACCAATGCAAATCGTTAGCCAGCAACTTCAGGTGGCTGAGAAAGCACGACGTTGTGAGGAAGGTCTCTGCTATTATTGCGGCTCCTCAGAAACCGGGAAACGGGAACGCCCAGTAAAGGTAGAGGGGCTTTTACTGGGCCCTATCTCTCCTTGCCCCTCTCTCCCTATGGAACTACCGAAGAAATTATTGCTCCCTGTAACTCTGACGGGTCCTGGTCTTCAAATAGAAGTGGAAGTGTTCATCGACTCCGGGTCTGGGGGTAATTTTCTTGATCACACCTTCGCTGACAAAAAACAAATCCCATTAGTCAAGAAAAAGTCGCCCATCGGCCTGGAGGCTATCGACGGTCGACCGCTCCAATCAGCCTTCATCATTTGGGAGTCTATCCCACTTACCTTGACCACCGCGGATGGTCATACCAAGGTAATGGTCTTCGAGGTTTTCCACTCCCCCACTGTCCAGGTTATTCTGGGATTGCCATGGCTCCAACTCCACAACCCACGTATTGATTGGACCAATGTGTTACCCCTCCAATGGTCGGCTACCTCTGAAAAGACAGCTACTCCTCCTGTTGCGGTGCTCGCTGGCCTGGACACCACCTCATCTGACCACTCTGCTTTACCGACGGTGTATCACGAGTACCTAGATGTCTTCAATAAGGTAAAGGCTGAGGTATTACCTCCCCATCGCCCTTACGATTGTCCTATTGATTTAATTCCTGGGACTATACTTCCTAAGTCTAAGTCGTATCCCTTATCTGTGCCTGAGACAGAGGCGATGATGTCTTATATCCAGGAGAATCTTGAAAAGGGGTTCATCCGCAACTCTACCTCTCCCGCCGGGGCAGGCTTCTTCTTCGTGAAGAAGAAGGATGGCTCTTTAAGACCCTGTATTGACTTTCTTGGGCTGAACAAAATTACGGTAAAAAAACGATACCCTCTCCCGTTAATTTCTGAACTCTTCGACCGTTTACCAGGAGCCTCTCCAAACTAGATTTAAGAGGAGCTTACAATCTTATTCGAATAAGAGAAGGGGACGAATGGAAAACCGTGTTTAACACGCGTTCGGGACATTATGAATATTTAGTGATGCCGTTCGGCCTGTGCAATGCCCCTGCTGTTTTCCAAGAGCTCATGAATGATCTCTTCCGGGACATTTTGGGAACATTCATCATCGTATATTTGGATGACATCCTCATTTCCTCTAAAAACGTAGAGGAGCACATTAGCCATACCAAACTGGTTCTCTCTCGGCTTCGTGCTAATCGCCTCTACGCAAAAAGGGAGAAATGTTTGTTCCATCAGGCTTCCACAGCCTTCCTGGGCTATATTATCTCTGACAAAGTCTTTACCATGGATCCCGAGAAATAGAAGTCTGTACTCGACTGGCCCTTACCGAATTCACTCAAGGCCGTACAATGCTTCCTTGGCTTTGCCAATTACTATCGGAAATTCATCCGTAACTTCTCTACCATTGCACTACCAATCACTGCTTTGACCAAGAAAGGTGCGTATCCAACTGTTTGGTCTCCCGAAGCCATCGAAGCCTTCGAATTCCTCAAAAAAGCCTTCGTGTCCGCACCCATCCTATGGCATCCAGATACTTCCCTTCCTTTTACGTTAGAAGTAGGTGCCTCTGATGTAGGAGCTGGTACAGTGCTGTCTCAGAGATCCTCCCCCAGGAGAAACTCTATCCTTGTGGATTTTTCTCTCGGAAATTCTCTTCGGCTGAGAGAAATTACGATGTCGGGAACCGTGAACTTCTGGCCATCAAATTGCCCCTCCAGGAATGGAGACATATCCTTGAGGGTACCAAGGAACCTATCGCCATCCTCCCCGATCACAAAAACGTATTGTACATTGAGGGGGCGCGTCGCTTAGGATCCCGTTAGGCTCGATGGGCACTGTTCTTCTCTCGATTCAATTATACTATTTCTTATATTCCTGGCACCAAAAATATCAAGGCCGACGCTCTTTCTCGCCAGTTCTCTACGGAAAACGACTCTAACACATCCTCAGAGACAATCCTTCCCGCTAAATGTGTAATTTCCGCCAATAACTTTGATATCTTGGACGAAATTAACAAAGCTCCGATTCACATTCCCAGGAAATTTAGGGTGCCAGAAGGTCGCTTGTACGCAGCTCCGCGTTTTCGCCATAAGATACTTCTATGGGGACATTCTTAAAGATCTGCCGGTCATCCAGGCTTCAAGAGGACAGTAGACATTATAAAACAGACTTTTTGGTGGCTTAAGATGAACAAGGACATTTTCGATTTCACCAGAGCTTGTCCGGTCTATGCCCAAAGCAAATCCGCCCGACACAAACCTTCCAGTCTCCTCATGCTTCTCCCTATTCCGGAGCAACTTTGGAAGCATACAGTATCTCTATGGACTTTTTTGTGGAACTTCCCAATTCTAAAGGGATGAATACTATCCTCGTTGTAGTAGATATATTTTCCAAGCATTCACACTTTATACCCCTCAAGGGTCTTCCTAATTCAGCTACTTTGGCCGACATTTTTTCTAAGGACATTTTTAGATTACACGGTGTACCTATTTCAATTGTTTCGGACAGAGATACTCAATTCATTTCTAAGTTTTGGCGTGCTTTTTCTCAGAGACTTGGGATCTCCCCCCTGTTTTCCTCGGGTTATCACCCTCAGACCAACGGGCAGACGGAAAGAATGAATCAAACCCTGGAACAGTATCTCAGATGCTTTGTGTCTGAATCTCAAGACAACTGGGTGGATCAATTACCCTGGGCTGAGTTTGCTATTAACTCCTTGAAAAACGAGTCCACACAAGAATCGCCGTTTTTCATTAATTTCGGATTGCATCCCAGCAGTCTTCCCCTTTCTTCCCTCCCTTCTGGTGTTCCCACAGCGGATTCTCATGTTTCCAGTCTTCAGAACTCTTGGAGAAAGATCCTAAAACCTTGCAAGGTTCTGTGCAAAGACAAAAAACTAAAGCAGATCGGCGACGTCAGGCGGGCCCAGTATTCAAACCCAGAGACAGAGTGTGGCTGTCTTCTAAGAATATCAGGCTCAAGACTCCATCCCAGAAACTGGCCCAGAGATTCTTAGGTCCTTTCAAGGTCCTCGAGAGGATAAACCCGGTCACCTACCGTCTTGTACTTCCTTCTACCATGAGGATTCCTTCAGTGTTCCATGTGTCTTTGCTTAAACCGGTGATCCAAAATGCCCACTTTCCAGACTGCCATCAAAGACCCAATCCTGTCGTCATCCAAGGACAACAAGAATACGAAGTCCACTCCATACTCGACTCTCGCTGGTCCAGAGGCAGATTACAATTCCTTGTACATTGGAAAGGTTATGGGCCGGAGGAACGCTCTTGGATATCGTCTCACCACATTCATGCCCCTACGCTCCTCACACAGTTCTGTCGGAAATTCCCTCATAAACCTTGGGAAGATCGTCCGGAGTCCGATCCTCAAGTGGGGGAAACTGTAACGGATCGGGGGACTCGTGCTTCTCAGCATGTCCCCGTCACCCCTGTTCCCACGACACCTCTTTTCCCCTCTTCCATACACTCCTGCCCCTTCCCTGCCTCATCTCGCAGCCATTCCTCTGCGGCGCGGTCTGCGCGCTCTGACGCGCGTTCGGGTCACGTGCGCGTCTTCTGCATGATGCGCACACGTTCCTGCTGGCAGCCTTACAGAAGGCGTGCACACCCGATCCAGTTATAGGCCTCCGCCGAACATCAGCTCCGCCCCCCGTGGATTACAGGCCATTTCTCTTAACTATCTCCCTGTCTCCTCCCCTGCTCTCTCTGACCTATCCCTGCAAACTCTCACTCAACCCTCTGCTCCTCCCCTCATCCCCATTGGTCCTCCTTCCTTTATAACCCCACTCTGTCCCTTCAGTCATTGCTCTGCAAAGCTTTCCTGTAGCTCCTGTGTGTGCAGTCTCTATGCTTAGCTCCTTTGTCTGTTGCAGCTTTGTTTCCAGTCCCTGCTCTTGTTTAGATTCCCCTGGCTTGAACTTGAACTCTGCTTTGGATTTGACTACTCTACTCTATTAGGGAGTTCACCTTTTCTGCTTCACTATGTGTATCTGACCTAGTATCACCATCATATTAGGAGCAGTGTTCTGTTATTAGGACTTTCCATACCCTATTTGTTTAGTAAGGGAGCTCCCTACCTATGATTGTAACTTTATGCACCTACCTGGTACTATCATTTTATGGGATTCTTAGGTGCAAACTAGGTTTTGGTCCTACACTGGCGACACACTTTATTCGAGCTCGGCTAGTCCCACGAATTC
>WSYH01010359.1:0-21223 GCA_036426205.1 Ascaphus truei | reverse complement strand
GAGTCACTGATCATATGAAGGATGTTCCTGAGTCACTGATCATATGAAGGATGTATTCGAGTCACTGATCATATGACGGATGTATCCGAGTCACTGATCATATGACGGATGTACCCGTGTCACTGATCATATGAAGGATGTACCCGAGTCACTGATCATATGACGGATGTATCCGAGTCACTGATCATATGACGGATGTACCCGAGTCACTGATCATATGACGGATGTACCCGAGTCACTGATCATATGACGGATGTACCCGTGTCACTGATCATATGACGGATGTACCCGAGTCACTGATCATATGACGGATGTATCCGAGTCACTGATCATATGAAGGATGTTCCCGAGTCACTGATCATAATATTGTTATTTTTTTAAATACAGCTTACCATTGATTGCCAATGTGGCTATCTAGGCTCCATTGAGAGGGCCTAGGTAGCCACAGTGACAGTCAATGTTTTTATGGTTAAAATGTATTTCACATGTATTTTAATGTACTGTTGTATTGTTTTAGGTATGTGTAACCCTGTTTCCCTACCTCCTCTGGGAACTACACTGGTTACTGCTTCTGTATGGTGCTGAAGCCTACCCGTGGTGTCAGGAGAAGCTGAGCTGTGCGATGTTATAGGCAATGGGACAGGCTTTAGGGACATATTTCTTACTCACTCATGGTACAGCGCCTCCAGCCGTGATAGGATCCCAGGATGTGAGATATCAGTTCCCATAACTGCAGATGTTCCCTCCTGCCCAGTCACTTACAACTAAGCAGAGGTCTGGGTGAACTAACAGCTTTATTCAGGGCATCACACAGCATCTTCAGCAGTGTCATCTTCTGCATACGTCCCAGGACTTCTGGATGGTGCTTTGTCTCTCCACTTCTCTGCTCCTGGTGGTGTTAGGCTAGCCAGCCCAAGTGAGCAAGCTTACCCTGCCATGGGGAAAACTCATAGCTCCTACCATCCCATCACCCTCCTTCACCCTAGCCAGGGATCAGAGGGGGGCCCTTCCACCTCCTCACACCCTGAGGTGCAGAGGCAGACTCCTACATCCTCTCTCTCCAAGGTGGAGAGGAAGACTTCTCTTCCTTCTCTCAAGGCTGCCAGAGACACTCTCTCTAATTTTAGCCTACTCCCCCTTAGAAACTTCTAGAAGGGACGGGCTCATGGACTGTACCCACTTACAAGGGGCTGTACAAAGGCCATGAGACACCACCTACCTTCCTTCACTTTCTGGGGAAGCAGGAAGGGGGGTCAAGGGCCCACAGATAAACCTGGAAATGCGTGAATCTTAACAGGGCTTACACAGGAGGTACACTATGTGGGGAGAAACAGGTACAGCTGGACATACCCTGTTACATGTGTATTTTTTTTTGGTTTGTTAATGCCCCAAAACACTATTAGCCACATTAGGCTATTAGGGCTATTAACCATTACTCTCAATGGGGGGTAAATTTGTTGGGGGTGTTGGGGTAAGGTGTGTGCGTGATGGAGGTAGTTTCCCTGGGAGGGTGGTTAGACCTCTCGGGGGGTTGCAGGAGGGGTGATAGGTAGTATATTTTTACGTTTATATTTATCCCTTTGCAGACTTTTGTTTTAGGTATCCGGCCCTATATGTTAATACGTCGGAAACCTTATAATACAGCCTTTTATTGTGTATTGACTGCTACAGTACATCACATATTCCCCGTTACAATAGTTGGCTAATAATTGTTCTCTCTGCCTGAATACCTTGTTTATCAATAGCTGTATCCTTCCTGCCTCTTTTGCTATGTTTGCTTTGTTGTATCATTTAAATCAAGATCTTTCTATATACAGCTGATACATTTCCTATCCATTACGATCAGAGGATTCAGTTGCTACAAACAAAGATACTTTGCTGTAGATATTTATGCACTACAAATAATTGTACACTTTCCCGTTGTTCACCGGTCTTTAATAAGTACTGTATATACACATTAGCTTGTTATAGCAAATGCTCGGGTTATCAGCCAAATGTTTACATGCTGTCTCCTAGCAACCACTAGATTTGCAAAACTTATTTTTCCCTGTTCCACGCTGGGTACACTGGGTAATGATAAGGTATATAGCTGTGTTATTTATGTAATGTATGTATGTCTGTCTTTATTTATATAGCGCCATTAATGTACATAGCGCTTCCCAGCAGTAATACACCAGACATAATCATATAAATAACAAATAATACAAATAACATATAATGGGAAGAAGTGCTTCGGGCATAGTAACATTGAAGAAAAGGAGTCCCTGCTCCGAAGAGCTTACAATCTAATTATATAATATTGTCTTGAGAAAGGTCCACAACTGGGACTGAAATATTGACCGACCACTGCCCACATAAACTTTGAAAGAATGTATTCAAGTCCACGTGAGTGCTGTTTTTCTCTGGAAACAGATAAGGAGTTGGCCCAGGAATCTTCTCATGAAAGCAGCAGTCCGAGCTGCCAGTCTAAAAAAAAAAAAGCAGAAGAGGACCAAAGATGCTGACCAGACAGTCACTAGATACATGAAACACAAAAAAAGACAACAGCGCAAACGCCCATAGTGAAGTTTGTAAAAATATATGAATGTATATTATTAGGGTATTATATCTGCGTACATCAGATAGGTAGATTTACAGCATTTCATGTGCAATACATGAGTTACCAATCGTCGCACTGCCACCACCAGACCTCAGGAGTTCTCCTTCCCAGCCTCCAAGACAAGCTGCCACGATCGTGATGTGGAGCCTCCACTGCGGTGCTGTGTCCTGATCGATATCCTTTCCTGATCACTGCCGTCACTCTCGCTCAATCCTCAGGTCTGCCGCCGTCTGCAACTGCTTCCAGCACCTCAGATCACTGAGTTAGTAGGTCACGTGTCCCGCGGGGTTTTGCGACCGGCCGTAAAGGGAGATGTGTGACGTAAAGCGTGATGGTATCTTTACTGCAGCATACCGAATGCAGCTTTTTGCATGAAATAAGTCCAATGGGGATAGACCACGCAGAATGTGGAAATACAGTTCTAGGACTATTAAAATTCTTTATCCAACGCGTTTCGAAGCGTGAGCTTCTTCTTCAGGGATAAATTTGGACTAAATTAAGAGCATATTTATACCCTTAAACCACCGCTGATTGGTCAAATTCAGAGGTTTCTAAACCAATCTGATTAGCACTATGCAGCATCCCACATGTGTGGGTGTGATGGAGTAATTACTTCTTAGTGTGCTCAAGTGAGTTAACCCTATCAGCACTGGTCCAAGGATATGGTTTAAACACAACACATTTTTATTACATATATCAACTTAAAATCACAATGATAAAATTGCCAATGATTAATGACTTTCAATGGCTCTGAAATGAAACAAACAAATGTTAATACCACATATATGCAAATATAAAAAAAGGTTTATGATTAATATGAATGGGTATCGCATATATTATCCAGGTCTTTTACATAGGACCAAGCACTTAGCTAATGAAATACAAATAGCTACATACAGTACCTATTATTACATATTATTTAGTATAGACACCATAGGTCTATGTTCTCATTTAGACCTTTAGGACCTAAAGTCTTAAGCTTGTGGATCCAGTATGTTTCTTGGACAGATATGTCTTTGATTCTGTCTCCTCCACGTCTATTCTGAGGGATAGTTTTAATCCCTTTAAAGGTTAGGGATGAGGGGTCTTTATTGTGATGAGTCGAGAAATGACGACTTACACTACCGACACACTTTATTAAAGTGTGGCCGGTTCCGCAAGCCGGGAGATTTCCCGGCTTGCTAGTGGCCGCCCCTCGGCGTGCCGCGCGTCACCGACGCGCGGTCACGCGTCATCGGGAGCCTGCGCCCCCTGCACGCACGTCCAGGGCTCCCCGAGGGAGCCCTGGTGTCCCGCGATGTGGGGGACGGCGGCAGGGGGTTCCGGGGGACCCGGCGGACCCGGTAGCGGGAGGGAGAGCGCCCCGATCGGAGGGCGCTCTTCCGCTGCTTCGGCGCGCGCCTGGCACCCTCCGGCGCGCGCCAGGTTACTGCTGCGGCCGAGAACGGGCAAATGCTCGGATAAACTCGGCCGCAGCAGTACACTGTGAGTCTGTAGGGCATGCTTTATATTTCTCACATGTTCTTGGATACGTATTTTCAGACTGCGTTTGGTGCGGCCTACGTATTGCAGGCTGCATGGGCATTCCAATAAGTACACTATAAATCTTCAAGGAAACAAAAAAAGAACAGCGCAAAAAAACCATTGTGTAGTGTATTAAAAAATTATTTATAGTATAAAGGTGAGTATTGCACGTACATCAACAATAAGGGTTAATAGCATGACATGTTAGGGACATGTTACCACTCTGTAGGCACAACAGGATTCAGACACCGGTTGCAGGACGTTCACCCTCAGAATATCGATGACGTCTTGTGTGTCTGGGAGGGTGGTGAGGACACCTTGGGGCTCCTTTAAAGGTCTATCTGAACCAAAACGCACAACTTTAAATTTACATCGAGTCCATGTTAGTCAGATAGACTTTCTAGACCGTGTTTAATGTCAAGGGTTGGTGAAAACATCATACAAAAACTTTTTTTTAAAAAGTGGTATGATGCAAACAGCTTCCTCTGTCATCCAGTTACACCAAAGAATCTGGTTGACAACATACCCAAAGTCAGTTCATGCGTATTAAACGCACTGCAGTCTCCAGGCTGACTTCAACCCAATCGGTCACCCTTTTTGAAAAATTCTTGGAACGTTGGGTATGATAAGGCTCTCTTGCTCACCCTCACTCGAAAAAGTTGTTAGATGGTAGGGACACACCCTGCTGATCAGAATAAAAGAATTATAAATGATGAAGTAGATGCAACAATTAAAATTCCTTTCATTACGAGTTTAGCTCATCAGCACTAGTGTACAAAAAATAATAAACAGGAACTGGAATATTCTCTGTAATGATCCTGTATTGGGCCCCTCCCTCCAAAAAAATCCAAGCTTTATTTATCGTCGGGCGAAGAACGCTCAAAACACTCCTTCGCCCAGCGATATGTGTACTTCATCATTGATACATCACTGCGGTACCATGGATGCCGAATAAACCAAACGGCAATTACTGCTGCGGGAAGTGCAAAGCCTGTCCAATGTTAAATTCCAATCGTAAATCATTCGTATCCAATGCAACAAAGGAAAAGTTTACAGTGAAAGATTGTATTTCTTGCAAAACCACATATGTGGTTTATTTATTACAGTGTCCCTGTGGATATCAATATGTAGGGCGAACCAAAGATTTCTAAGAGTGAGGATTCTAGAACACGCTAGAAATATTAGACTAGGATTTGAACAACATAGCGTGTCTAGGCATTTTAGATCAAACATGACTGTGACCCCTCACTCTTACCATATATAGGTATCCAACTGTACAATCAAGGAACGTGGTGGAGACAGAGATAAAAAACTGTCCAAACAAGAAAGTTTGTGGAATATAAACTCCAGACTTTGTCTCCTCAGGTCTCAATGAGGAGATTGACGTATTGTCTCTTTTTTATTAATCCTAAACCAGTGTTATCAGTTTCTATATACTATTTTTACTCAATTGCGAGTTTTATAATTTAAAAGTTTAATTTAGGTACTCTTTCTCTCTGAATTCTATACTAATGTCCATCCCCAAATCTATTCCTTCCACATTTCATTATCATATGATTTTCATATGAAGCTATATATACTTGCAGAAGTCATACGTAAAATCTATGGTTTATTTCTAAACTGTGAGATAGCATTATCCATCGTTTTAAAGTGTGATTTTTTCGGTTGTGCTTAACTTTTGTCTCTTTATTTTAGAGCCTGTCTGCATCAATGTATGATATTAAAGTTTATTAATTTTAGTGTTTATCTATGTATGTTTAATTGTTGATCGAGCGCCCCCCACGGACGACTAAATGCCTCTCCAGTGGGGGGATTTGAAGTCAATCACGCCCCAATAGCAGTAATGCTGTGTGTATAAGAACCGCCCTCGGAACCTCCTCCTTCATCCCTGACCAGTTACGGAAGTTACGAAACGCTTAGAGAGAGGCGCGATTCCTATCATTCCTCCTATATTTTTATATCCCCATTGCGGTTTTAAATCGAACATTTGTTCTGCTACGGGACGTGTTTATGGACTCTGTGTGCGCTGGATTGCTGAGTTTGAGACACGTGACGCACCAAAGACGCTGACCGGCATAGAGACGCCGTCTGATGACGTCAGACGCCGGCGTGGAGTAACCCAGAAGCAGCGTGTGCGATCAACCCTGCTGAGAGCTCCGTGACGGTGTGGGAAGGTTCCCCAACGCTGAGCTGCTTACTTTGGAATCATACACCATCATTCTGAGGTGAACTGTCCTGCAACCGGTGTCTGAATCCTGTTGTGCCTACAGAGTGGTAACATGTCCCTACATGTCATGCTATTAACCCTTATTGTTGAGTACGTGCAATACTCACCTTTATACTATAAATAAATTTTTTAATACACTACACAATGGTTTTTTTGCGCTGTTTCTTTTTTGTTTCCCTTGAGCCTTGGGTGTTTGAGCCATTCCACAGACCACTGCACAAAACCTCACCTGTTAAGGTTGTATTGTTTATTTTTTATACTACCTTTTATGTGTAAATCACTTTTCCTATCACAATCCACCTATGAGCGCAGTCCTGTTTTTTTTTACACTATAATCTTGTATTACAATTATAAATTCTGTAAATATTGTTACCTTTTTGGTCTATGTTTTGATTTAAAATTTATGCGTTCAACATGAAGGTAGTTTGCATATGCAGCATCTCCCACACGGAAATTCCCTATTGTATTGTTGCTCATCCAAGATTGACATGTACCTTATTATTTACAGATTTTCCCATATCACTCGGACGGAATATATCCTTTAGGCTACGTGCCCTTCCTGTAGATAATTTGGGAGATGTGCGGTTATATGTCCACTTAGAATGGGATCAGTAGATATAATCCCCCCAATGCTTTTTTATACTCCTTCTATTTGTCTTGCTAGGAATTATAATTAGTGATGAATGGACTTCTACTACAGTCTTCATTGGTATTTGAATGGACTTTTCGTTTTTGGTGCTAACATTTATTCCGATCCATTTTTCTAACTTTTTCTAGTTCAAACATGAGTTGTTTTATAGTTAATATCCCCTTTCCAAAAATCTCAGGAACAAATTGGGCTTGTTTTCGCAAAGTTCGCTTCATTGGCTGCGTTTTCTCTTGATTCTCATAAACTGGCCTCCAGGTCCTGCTGCGACACACTTTATTCGAGCAAATACCCGGTATGTACCTGGCATATACCTGGAATGCGCCCGCTCCTCACCCTCTGACAAGCCGCCGTTCGTTTGCCTTCCCCAGCCTGGGTTCATGCCCTGTCTGAGTGGGCGGACTGATCCTGTTAAAGATAATGATTAGGATTAATAGGCTGCAATGCTTCGCAGTGTCTACCAATGCATAAATTCATGAATTGTAATGCATTATATATATATATATACTGTGCAGTCATGCAAGCCAGCGGAATAACATTGCTTCAACCCTGCCTGGAAAATACCTCAATGCACTCGGGCAAAACAGTCACAAACCTCAATACACCCGGGTATACCCGAATTCGTGGGACTAGCCAAGCTCGAATAAAGTGTGTCGCCAGTGTATGTTACTAATCCAAGATTTTTTGTGATTACTGGAGGCCAGTAGGAGGTTATTCGTATCCACCTTTTTGAAGAAGGTTGTAGTTGTTACCACCCCCCTCTGCTTCAGAGCCTTTAAATCTAGATCTAGATAGCTGACATTCTCCGTGTGTGTTTACATGGGTAATACCAAATTATGGTCATTATTAGATTGATGTATTTCATAAATTGATCTATTGTTTCTTCATCACCCTCCCACACACAGAGAATGTCATCTATATAGCGACGCCATATCACTATATGTTTTAGGAATGGATTTTCCTGCCAGATGAAAGTTTCTTCCCAGTTCCCCAGTCACTAGATATAATTGGTGCACTGCTAGAGAAAGGGCAGGGCTAAAAAAAGGGTGTGCCAGGGACTGTTTCAGAATAGGAAGGGGATGTGACTTTGTAAAGGGTTGCTATAGGAACAAAAAATGCTTGTTACATTATAATACATTTATTTTATAGGCTACAAGTATTTTCTCATAGTACAGGACTGATTTATTTTTAAAAAAAACACACATGTAGGATATTGCTTGGTCTGCAGCTTTAAGATTATTCTAGCTCATTGTGACTTATGTGATTGTCAGGCGCTGTCAGTATGTGCAGTGTACATGGTCCATAAACCCCAAAATCCCAGCAAGCTCAAGAAATCCCAAAACCTAACCACATTATATATATAATATATAGATATATATATATATATATCTAATATATATATATAATATATATATATAACCACTGTTTCGACAAACCTATAGCATTCTCGGCCCCTGGCGATGATTAACCCGGGCGAGTAAATATGGCCCCAGAGCACACAAACGTTTTGGTACTAAGGTGGCGAGTAGATTTTGTTGTGTTTGAGTAGATTTGTAGTTTTGGTGGATTTGTCAACCACTGTATATATATAATATATATATATATATATAGGTATGTGTTTGTGGTGGTGGTGGAAAAAAACAACACAGGCCGCACACCTAGTGTAGTACTGTAAAAAAACATATAATTTGGGGTGGCATAAACATAGACAAATGCACACTCACACAAGGATAGCAATATTAAGTGCATGTATAGAAAGACTCTAATCGCCAGCCTCACGACGCGCTTGATATCACCTCGGGTTTTTGGCGTCCTCCGGCGCTGCTCCCCACTTGATACAACGGTAAGCGACTTTGTCCCTCTCCAGTGTTTGGGTAAAACAGTCCCTCCGAAAACAGCACCGTCCAAAGCTTGTTCCACCAGATATCAGCACTTAGTCTCTGGGAGCCTCAAAGTCGGTATATTGCAGCTCATTACACTTCTCAATGTCTCTGCTCATGTGATGAAAGCCACACATAAAACCACAAGACTCACGCGTTTTCGTCATCAGTGACTTCATCAGGTCACCGGATGGACACTGAAATCACGAGTGTATCAGCGCGTCGTGAGTATGGCGGATTGAGATCTTTTCTCATACATGCACTTAATATTGCTATCCTTGTGAGGGGCATTTGTCTATGTTTATGTGTCCCCCAAATCTATTTTTACAGTACTAATCTAGGTGTGCGCCTGTTTGTGTTTTGTCTCCACACGAATTCCATCAGTGGATTGTGGTGATCCCTTATTCGGGCTGCAGTTTACCTGGAGAAGTACATTTTTGGGACAGAACTGGACATTCATCAATGGGTCCTTTTTTTATCTTATACGGTTTTAATGCTTTTTATGGTTTCAAGTACTATTTTATTTAAATATTTAGGTTTTTATTGTTTATTTTTTAGTTAGTGACTATTGTTTGGTTAAGTTATTACTAGTGATGTGCCTAACCGGTACTACCCGGGTTTCCCAGCGTTAACCCTAACCTCCCGGTCGGGGCTTTTCGGCTACCTGGAAATTACCCCAGACAACCCTCCAGCTGGAAGTGGACCCGGGCGCCGGGTATAACGAGTAATGTCGGGTAGTTGAAAAGTATCTCTTTACTTACCTGCTGGAGAACCCGCGCAGACCATCTGAACATGTAAGGCAGAGGTGCGTGGGCGGTGGGGGCAGCATCAGCGTCAGTGTGGGCCTGCGCGGAGCTGCAGGACTCCATACTGCACTGTGAGCTGGGATCATGTGACCGGAGCAGAGAAAGAAGCTTTCCTATTGGGACATCCGGCTGTCCCTTCAAACTCCCACGCGGGGCTCTCACAGCTGACCGGATGCTGCCCACAACCCCTTCCACCTCTGCTTACCTCTTCAGATGTCGCTGCGGGCTCCTCCACCCCTAGGTAAGTTTCCCCACTCCCCACCCCAAGTAAGTGAAAAAACGGTAGCCGGTACCCGACCGTGTACAAGGCATCAATCCTCCGGTACCAGTTAACCCGGTTTTAAAAAAAATTTAGGACCCCAGCTATCCACCATGTTCTTTACACAATCCCTTGAATTTTCCTCGAAATAATCACTGTGTTTTTTTTTTGGTGTTGTACTATAATATCCGTTATTTTAGATGCCCTATTCTGTGGATATTCCTTGGATTATTGCACCGATTATTCATAACAGCTTTTTGATAATAGGGTACAGGTGCTACTTCATAGTTTTCTTTTGTTCTATATATATAATATAATCTTTTTTATTTGGCTATATGAAATACGGTGGAGGTTTCTTGTTGCCCTTTTCAAATCACACCACCAGAACTTTAAAACGTGATGGTAAACCCCTCAGTCTTGAAAATGGCAAAGCCGAAGCAAAACAAACCATTGAACCCATTAGGTTGAAAACTGCTGTGTATGCGTTTCTCCTGGCTTTGCTATCTGATTCCCATCCTGTGCTTTTAAAGCTGTAGTTAATTTGCGCGAGGCATTCAGCTATAATGGGCTCATGTAACAATGGGTTTTTTCAAACAAAAGGTGATTACGGTGTGCTACATACTTCGCATGTCCTCTCATTTCCCCAGAATCCCTTGCTGCAGGGGAATCACTGTATCTCATTCTCCTCTCTCTCGTCTCCTCTTTCCGGTCCTCTCTCTCTCTCTCTCTCTCTCTCAGTCTCTCACCCGAACTCTCTCCTCGCTCTCTCCATCCATCTCTCTCGGTCTCTTCTCGGTCTCTCCTCTCTCTCCCTCTCTCTCTCTCGCTCTCTCTCTCTCCAACACATACCTCAAAGCCCAATGCTACCACATCCATTACAATATTATACTGTACAGCGAAAAATGGTCACTGTATGTTCTTTGTCACATTGGCTGTAGCCATGGGTTTTCTTCTTTGGTTTGTACAGGTCATCGTTTGTTAACTGGAGATTAGCCCGGTTATTAGAATTACAGGTGGTGACTGGCTGATGCCAACGCCCTTTTTCAGTGCCAACATAAACATCTGCATTCCACATAGAAGGCTAGTGCACTAAGGAAAATATCTTCATTGTTTTTTAATACTTTTCTGCCAAAACCATTTTCTAAAGAAACGTTTTGCGTCTTAACGATAAAAAGAAAAGTATCTACTGAGTCGGTGCACTCACATGATCGACCGGAATAAAGAATGGCCTCGGATGCACAGCTTGCACCAATATCGATGACGTCTTGTGTGTCTGGGAGGGTGGTGAGGACACCTTGGAGCTCTTTAAGGTCTATCTGAACCAAAACGACTACAACTTGAAATTTACATCTGAGTCACATGTTAGTCAGATAGACTTTCTAGACCTTAGTTTAATGTCAAGGGTTGGTGAAAACATCAATACAAAAACTTTTTTTAAAAAAGTGGATTGCAACAGCTTCCTTCTGTCATCCAGTAATCACAAAAGATCCTGGGTTGACAACATACCCAAAAGTCAGTTCATGCGTATTAAACGCAACTGCAGTCTCCAGGCTGACTTCGAAACCCAATCGGTCACCCTTTTTGAAAAATTCTTGGAACGTGGGTATGATAAGGCTCTCTTGCTCAGCTCACTCGAAAAAGTTGTTAGAATGGATAGGGACACACTGCTGATTCAGAATAAAAGAATTATAAATGATGAAGTAGATGCAACAATTAAAATTCCTTTCATTACAGAGTTTAGCTCAGTCACTTTGTCTCCATCAGGTCTCAATGAGGAGATTGACGTATGGTCCCTCTTTTAATCAATCCCTAATACCAGTGTTTTCAGTTTTATATATTATTTTTACTCAATTGCGAGTTTTAAAGAAGTTTAATTTAGGTACTCTTTCTCTCTGAATTTCTATAACTAATGTCCATCCCCCAAGATCTATTCCTTCACCATTTCATTAGCATATAGATTTTCATATGAAGCTATATATACTTGCTAGAAGTCATATGTAAATCTATGGTTTATTCTAAACTGTGAGATAGCATTATACATCGTTTTAAAGTGTGATTTTTCGGTGTGCTTAACTTTTGTTTCTTTATTTTTAGAGCCTGTCTGCATCAATATATGATATTAAAGTTTATTAATTTTAGTGTTTATCTTATGTATGTTTAATTGTTGATCGAGCGCCCCCACGGGATGACTAAGTGTCTCTCCAGGTGGGGGGAGTTGAAGTCAATCAGCCCGGCCAATAGCAGTAATGCTGTATGTATAAGAACCGCCCTCGGAACCTCCTCCTTCATTCCCTGACGAAGTACGGAAGTACGAAACGCGTAGGAGAGGGCGCGTTCCTTCATTCTTATAATTGTGTATCCCCATTGCGGTTTTAAATCGAACATTTGTTCTGCTACGGGACGTGTTTGGGACTCTGTGTGCCGCTGGACTGCTGAGTGTGAGACAGTGACGCATCAAAGACGCGACCGGCATAGAGACGCCGCCTTATATATATATATATATATATATATATATATGTATGTGTGTGTGTGTGGAGAAAAAACAAACAGGCGCACACCTAGTGTAGTACTGTAAAAAACATATATTTGGGGGGCATAAACATAGACAAATGCACACTCACAAGGATAGCAATATTAAGTGCATGTATGAGAAAAGATCTCAATCGCCAGCCTCACGACGCGCTTGATACACCTCGTGATTTTGGCGTCCTCCGGCGCTGCTCCCCACTTGATACGGAAGCGGAACTTTGTCCCTCTCAGTGTTTGGGTAAAACAGTCCCTCCGAAAACAGCACCGTCCAAAGCTTGTTCCACCAGATATCAGCACTTAGTCTCTGGGAGCCTCAGAAGTCGGTATATCAGCTCATACACTTCTCAAGGTCTCTGCTCATGTGAATGAAAGCCACACAATGAAACCACGACCTACGCGTTTCGTCATACAGGTGACTTCATCAGGGTCACCGGATGGACACTGAAATCACGAGGTGTATCAAGCGCGTCGTGAGGATGGCGATTGAGATCTTTTCTCATACATGCACTTAATATTGCTATCCTTGTGAGTGGGCATTTGTCTATGTTTATGTCCCCCAAATATATTTTTTACAGTACTAGTCTAGGTGTGCGCCTGTTTGGTTTTTCTCCACACAGATTCCAGTCAGGGATTGGTGATCCCTTATTCGGGCTGCAGTTTACCTGGAGAAGTACATTTTTGGGACAGAACTGGACATTCATCAATTGGTCCTATTTTTATCTTATACGTTTTATGCTTTTTATGGTTTCAAGTACTATTTTATTAAATATTTAGGTTTTTATTGTTTATTGTTTAGTATAGTGACTAGTTGTTTGGATTAAGTTATTACTAGTGATGTGCCGGGTACCGGGTACTACCCGGTTCCCAGCGTTACCCGGCGGCTTTTCGGCTACCTGGAAATTACCCAGACCCGGCAGCTGGAAAGTGGACCCGGCGCCGGGTATCCGAGTAATGTCAGGGTATTTGAAAAGTATCTCTTACTTACCTGCTGGGAGCCCGCGCAGACATCTGAACATGTAAGCAGAGGTGCGTGGGCGGTGGGGCAGCATCAGCGTCAGTGTGGAGCCTGCGCGGGAGCTGCAGGACTCCATACTGCACTGTGAGCTGGGATCATGTGACCGGAGCAGGAGAAGAAGCTTTCCTATTGGACATCCGGCTGTCCTGCAACTCCCACGCGGGCTCCACACTGACCGCTGATGCTGCCCCACAGCCCCTGCACCTCTGCTTACCTGTTCAGATGTCGCTGCGGGCTTCCTCCACCCCTAGGTAAGTTTCCTCCACCCCCAAGTAAGTGAAAAAACGGGTAGCCGGGTACCCGACCGTGTACAAGGCATCAAATCCTCCGGGTACCAGTTACCCGGTTTAAAAAAAATGTAGGACCCGATCCAACACTAGTTATTACACACAATACCCTTGAATTTTCAAATATCACTGTGTTTTTTTTGGGTGTACTATAATATCAGTAGTTTTATAGCCCTATTCTGGATAGTTCCTGGGATTATTCACCCTAGTTATATAACAGCTTTTGATATAGGGTTAACAGGTGCTACTTCATAGTTTTCTTTTGTTATATATATATATATAATCTTTTTATTTGCTATATGAAATACGGTGGAGGTTTCTTGTTGCCCTTTTCACCCACCATAACTTAAAACGTGATGGTAAACCCTACAGTCTTGAAAATGCAAAGCCAGCAGTACAACCAATGATACCCATTAAGGTTGAAACATGTCTGTGAATGGTTTCTCTGGCTTTGCATCTGATTCCCATGCTGTGCTTTTAAAGCTGTGTTAACAGCGAGCATTAGCTTATATGGGCTCCATGTAACAATGGTTTTTCAGACAAAAGGTGAAACGTGTGCTCATTTGCATGTCATTTCCCAGAATCCCTTGCTGCAGTGGAATCACTGTATTCTCATTCTCTCTCTCTCTCTCTCTCTCTCTCTCTCTCTCTCTCTCTCTCTCCCTCTCTCTCTCTCTCTCTCTCTCTCTCCAACAAAAGACAGAAAATCCCAATGCTACATCCAATGTGACAATATTATACTGTACAGCGAAAAAATGTCACTGTATGTTTTTGTCACATTGGCTGTAGCCATGGGTTTTCTGTCTTTTGTTGTGTACATGGTCCTGTTTAACTGGAGATTAGCCCGGTTATTAGAATTACAGGTGGGGACTGGCTGATGCCAACGCCCTGTTTCAGTGCCAACATAAACATCTGCATCCACATATAAGGCTAGTGCAAAGAAAATATCTTCATTGTTTTTAATAACTTTTCTGCCAAAACAATATTCTACGGTTTGCGTCTGTAACTATAAAAAGAAAAGTAATCTGACTGAGTTCGGTGCACTCACATGATCGACCGTAATAAGGAAATGCCTCGGATGCACAGCGCTCCACTATCTGCAGGGAGACATCATCACATACTTCAACAAGCAGCTTCTCGGGACTCCTGAGGTCTCGCAATGCACAGCGGTCCACCCTCTGCAGGGAGACATTATCAGATAGATGAACACAACGTGGCCGGCAAGGCAGTTAGCGGGCCCTGCCCCATTGAGGGGCGATTCTTCAGCAGGCAGCGGGGCCTAGCCTTAATTCCTTTAGGTAAGCCACTGTTCTGGGCTTTTGGGTGCAGGAAAGCTGTGGTTTTGCCACGGTCAGGCTCCATTCAGCTGCAGTTTCCTTGCGCCCAAAACGAACCTAGATAACGCTGCATCTGTATATTTGGCATGCCTGTTCCATGTCTTTTTTTTTTTCTTCATTTCTGTAAAATGTTGGTCTGTCTGGCTCTGACTGAATAAAAGTATAAAGCTATTTATAGCGAGTAAGGGAGCCTAAATCTAATTTTCTGTAACTGAGGTGTTCTGTACAATCATATAATTCAGGTGGTAGATATGTCCAGTTTAAAATAAATACACTTTAATGCATGTGAAAAAGTATAACTTCCTGTACATTGTATATTCTATGTCAATCACTCCCATGAATAAAGTGTCAGGAATGTGCCTGGAATGCCTGGACATAAGCAATGTTGTACATGTCTAGTACTTGTTTTAATGTATGGTGACAATGGTGGTATCTGGGGGCTGTGTTTGTGGGGGAACTATGTTCTAGAACCTTTTTTTAGGGATCAATAAGAAACTCCATACAGTTATTATAATATTATCAAATACTAACTGGGTGAGAGTGAGACATGACTTACAGTAACTGACGCATGTCTTTAAGCTGAAATATTTAAAGTAGTTTAAATGTAAGTTATCTCTTCTTTGCATAGGGATCTGGCATCATTTACCTTGAACTTTGGAAGTGTATAAAATAGATTGTAGGATATGGCATGGCTGCATGTACAGTATGGGGGATATCGTACCCTGCACCTATTTAGCAAATACTTTAGCTAGTTTTAATGTTCTGTACTGTAACAGGGGAGTTATACCTGTTCAGGTAATGTGCCTCTAATCCAGCAGTGTGGTGGTTAACTGCTGGTAGTCAATTAACAAACACCACCTGCCTGATTAGATTGTTTAGAAAAGCCTGTCTTTTGAGACAGGAAGAGAGACTCCTTAGCTCACACCTGAGCTGAACTTGGAGACAGAGCAGAGATTCTCCTTGACTCTCACAACTTGTCTTGAGCCCTGCCAGAAGAAACAGCAGAGCTGCTTCCAAGACAAAGGGGACAAGATTCTAACCTTGAGCCTGATATTCCCTGTGCACACAAGGGTGCGGTTCCAAGAGGGCAGAGAAGCTTCCCCTACAGCAGCCCAGCTAACAGATAAGACTTTCATTTATAAGACTTTTTATATCTGTTCATTTCATGCTATATGTTTGGGGCTGGGAGACATGCTTATCTAAAGGGAGTGGTGGATTGCATAGTTTTTCAATAAAAATACATCCAAGTGAATAGAAGCTTTGTTTACCCCTTGTTTGGATGGTTTCCTGATGTTAAGGAAACAGGCGCAATAAAAGCCTTATTTAATTTCATTATAACCAGACTCCCTTGCATACCTCTGTGAGCGTCCGCCTACATGTACCTATTGATATTATTGTGCATGTATTGTCCCCTGTTTCTGACAGTGCGTGACACCTAGAGCTGGTTACAGCCTCTTGAAGACTGATAGCTTATTTCTAAAATGATCAGTGGGGTTGGAGAGACTATTGTTTGTGTAGTATATGAGAAAATACAAGTAAATCACCAAATTACTGATGTTTCATTGGTAACATAATCTGTGTTCATAGTAAATTGCATGCATTACGGTGCCGCCATAGGAAGTCCTAACTTGCAGAAGAACCAAAGTTGGCCCATTTCCATGAGCCCAATGCTGGAGAGTCTGGGATGTACGACGGTCGACTCTTCTTGAAATGTCTGGCCCTGGTGTTGCGAAGAAATGTAAAGTATGTCACAACCTTTTCCATTCTTCAGTTTCTGTGCAGCAATGCCCACCGCTAACAATCACATCCACACACACACAGTCCAGAGGAAAGAAAGAAAGAGAGACTAAAAGCAAATCTGAATGGATGTGTTATTTATTAAAATTGGCAAGAAAGTTACAGCACAGGGCCAACCGGTTTCCCAGGGCCCAGGAATCAAGTCTTGACCTGGATCCCGCGTTGGTAAATGGGAGGACGGGAGGGAGTGGCCATTATCAAATGGGGTAAGGTTGCGGATAGGAAGAATGGACATAAGTTGGAGCCCCTCGTATGGTAATGGATAGCTCTTGTCGAGCAGGAGGGTGGCCCTTGTTAAGGGGAAGCGAGTTGAGCCATACAGAGGATGGAGGGGGCTCTTCTCTTGGGTCCTGGGCTTTCTGGAGCCCATCTAGTGTATATATATTATATAATAACATTATAATATTATCCAAGTCATTGTTCACCTAATAAACAGCACAAACCTTGTCTTTTACGTATACTGTTTCTAAAATAAATTACTATTAATAAAAGTGTGAAACTAAATTTGTTGTTAAATAAATAATGATCATAGTTTGCAAATAAAAAGTGGTTATCCTTGGTGAAAGATAGGGGAGTCCCACCGGGAGAGATCTTTCGCTATCTCCAATTAAAAGCCTTTTATACTAAAGTCAAGCCCACTAGTCCTGTCTCTCTGTTTGAGAGACTTTGCCTGGGGGCAGACTCCCACGAGAGGCTGATTTTGAAACTATACGGCCAATTTTCCCTGCCAACTGAAGACTAAGTAAAGCTTAAATTTATAGAAAAATGGGAAACCGACCTGGGTGAGGAATTGTAGGACGAGGATTGGGAGGACATATTCGAAGCGATAGCCAAAAGCTCAATTTGTTCAACCATCAGGGAAAATGCGTATAAAATAATGACCCAATGGTACAACACTCACGAAAATATAGCTAAATATGTTCCAGGCTACTCCCCTATGTGCCCTAAAGGCTGCGGTGAGGTGGCCTCTTTTCTGCATATGTGGTGGTCAAGCCTCCGTGTGCAGGCCCTATGGAGGCAGGTGAGATCCTGGATCCGCCAGATCATGGGCTCGGACATCCCCCTAGATCCGTGGCTGTTTCTACTAAACAAACCACTTCACGGACACACTAGAGCAGAAAACAAGCTACTGCACCGACACACTTTATTCGAGCAAATACCCAGTATGTACCTGGCAGATACCTGGAATGCGCCGTTCCTCACCTCTGACAAGCCCCGTTGCGTTTGCCTTCACAGCCTGGGTTCATGCCTGGCTGACGGGCGGCTGATCTGTTAAATGATAATGATTAGGATTTAATAGGCTGCAATGCTTCGCGTGTCTACCAGATGGCATAAATTCATGAATTGTAATGCAGTATATATATATATACTGTGCAGTATTGCAGCCAGCGGGAATAAAATGCTTCAATCCCTGCCTGGAAAATACCTCAATGCACTCGGGCAGAAAACAGTCACAAACTTCAATACACCCGGGTATACCCGAATTCGTGGGACTAGCCGAGCTCGAATAAAGTGTGTCGCCAGTGTAATAACCCATATTATTACCACGGCATGGTGCGCCCTAGGAGGTCTCTGGAAACAGGACAAACTACCATCAATCCCGCTAACTAGAAACAAGGTATGGTTTGTATGTATGATGGAAAAACCACTAGCTTTCTGAATGATACATACGACAATTACCAGAAGGTATGGCTACCATGGATAATGTTCATACGCAGCCGAAATGTAGCCCAAAACTCCCTCAGCCTGTAATATCGTAAAACCACCCCCACTCTATGACCAGAGGGTACATCTGGTTGCCTCCCCTGGCCCACCTCTATATCTTACCTTACGAAATCTATGTCCCTCATCACCAACCAGATTTACCTAGAGACAGACCCCATAAAGGGCTGCCCCAGATCCCCTCTTGAAAAAAACAAAGTATGTTATCGAAGTGTACTATGCTGTCAAAGCCCTGCCAAATTGCTGTTCCTTCCCCCTCCCCCCCCCCCCCCCTACACTTTTCATTTTTTTATCCAACGGCAGGGAATGGGGTCCCCTGATAACCTACTTAATCATGCTGTATTTCTGTATATTTCTGCCTTGCTACCCAATAAAAATGTTGTTTGAAAAAAAAAAAAGTGGTTATCCGTAACCCTCTTACTATAGCACTTCAATTAATGGGTTGGTCCACGACTGAAATTGGAAACACAACATTGAGCCCATCTGGAGTGCCCTTCCCCTCAATACCCGACTAGCACCCTCTCTATCCACTTTTAAGACCCACCTTAACACACACTTGCTTAAAGAAGCATATGAATAGCACTGTGGCTAATACTATACATGATACATAAAGCTTGGCCCCTTGCAGACGCACTTACCTGAATGCCCCCCTACTGTCTCTGTACGTTCTTCCTACCTACCAATTAGATTGTAAACTTTTCGGAGCAGGGACTTCTCTTCCGAAATGTTACTTTTATGTCTGAAGCACTTATTCCCATGACCTGTTATTTGTATTATTTGCTATTTATATGATTGTCACGCGTATTACTGTTGTGAAGTGGTATGTAAATTAATGGCACTATATATACAGCTCAACCCCGTTATAGCGCGGTCCTCGGAGGCCACCCGATCCGACCGCGCTAGAACCGGGGTAGCGCTAATTTAAAAAAAATTAAATGCCCGCCGCGCGCCCGATCGGGAGGGAGGAAGGAAGAAGGGAGGGAAGGAAGAGGTGGCCGGAAGCCCTACACGTCCCTCAGCAGCGGCCCTCCGAGTCCAGCCGCAGCCTGCTCCTTACCTCCCACCCCCACCACTGGCATCCATCCCCTCCACCGACATCCACTTTCTCCCCCCCCCGAGGCCCCCACACCTACCGGCCCTCTGCACCCGCCCTCCACGGCATAATCAGTTTTGGGCCTGGCCCACGCGGCCCTCCGAGTCCCTGCCTGCTCCTCACTCCGAGTCCCAGCCTGCCTTACCGGCATCCACACCACCCCCCTCCTTTTTTTTAAAATGTAAATATTTTTTTTTTTAAATTCGGGGTCCATGCAAAACCGCGTTATAAGCGGATCCACGTTATAGCGGATCGCGCTATAACGGGGTTGAGCTGTATATATATATATATATATATATACTGTACAGTATATAAAAACATACAATACAATTGAGCGTTCTACACAATAATCACCATACTGCATATCTTCCCTGTGACGTATAATGACCGATTATTCAGGCACTCAGGGAAATATTACATTTTTGAACGTGTTGTGATACTGTGCAGTGTTTTTTTTTGCATAATTCGTTCTTTGTTTTATTTAAGAATGTTTGTGACGACCTGTGCAGACCGCGCGTCGCAGAAGTCATCTCAGCAATGTAATGCCACGGATATAGTGGGCACGCGATGGAGCGCATGGCGTCACGTGCACCTGTCAGCTGAGCGATTTGTGGCCTGTGATCCACAGCGACGGTGAGGCGTGGCCATGATGTCACGTGAGCGGTTCGCCCTTATTGGCTGAGCCGCCCACGTGACCCGGCCGTCGAGCGACAAAACCCCCAATTTTTGTCTGTTCGAAAATCGCTCGCGCCGTCGCCCTTCATCGCGCACGCGGTCGCGCTATATGGTCTGCCTCATAGAGGTACAGCCATTTGTTCGCTCCGCGTGCAGTCGTGTATGGACGCGCCTTATTGTATGTATAATGGTGATACAGCATTTCACATTTAAGTACAGTCGACTCCAGCACAAGATCTCTTCAATCACCAACTGCGATACAGTGTTTTTCTAGCCCATTGCATGGATCACATCGGGAATTGAATTAATGTAGGACCTAAATGAATATACCACGTCTTTATCCAAATGTGGCGTGCTCTTCAATGTTTAGAATGTGCTATTATTGTAGAATGCATGAAGATCTGGAGAGAATAAAATCATTTATTAGTTCAAAGTATTTCCACTAAAGAACAGCCAAATAAAACGATGCAAAGATCCAATCTCCCATGGGAGACATTGTGACAAATTCTATTGCCTGTTAGAAAATGTCTCTGACGAATTCAGGTTAATGGTGCCCTTAAGGGTTTCTGGTAATAGGTTAAATGGATAAAAGCATTTCATGGCATTTTGTAGGAGGCTTTCAGCAAATTAATTTGTTTGTTGTTCCATCAGGGTCCTTCTGAGGAGACGTAGTGTATAACACATTATCTGCATTTTGGCTCCTAGGGACCCGAAATCACCCCACTGGGGAGTAATCAGTGAAGCAGATATTGAAGTCACTTTGTGCTGGGTTTCTAGAACAGGTTTCCTGATTACGTTATAAATAATAATAATAAGGTGTGTGTGTG
>WSYH01010358.1:0-23462 GCA_036426205.1 Ascaphus truei | reverse complement strand
TGTTGTTACATAATGCTGCGATCTAGACAATCTAGTGGATATTTTTTTTTTGCAAAAATGCGCGATTATTTGTGCGTCGCATTTGGCATACCCTGGAACCGCCCTGCCCAGTAGGAAACAACCACGGGTCCAGGGGGATCTCCCACACCGAGAAATCCGCTTGTAACCAACTTATAATCTGTTCCAAAAGCGGGGCCAATTTTGTGCAGGACCACATCATGTGTCGAGTCAGCCACCTCCCCGCACTGTTTTGGCCAGGGGGAGCGGGGAGTAGCCAATAACAAATTTAGCTAATCTAGATGGGGTGTAGTTACCACCGAATCAGGACCTCTACGCGTTATCCTGTAGTGTGGTACAGATGGAGCTTTTAGCCTGCCCGGCTTGTGTGGGATCTGATCCATTCTCGTCCTCTAGCGTCCTCCCCTAGTCAGTCTACCCACTGTCGAATGTCAGTGTAACCGGGGGTCTTCGCTTGCATCTGCGGAAAGGACCACCCCCACATTCTAGAGTGAGTCCCCTTGTGTCGTATCTTGGAACAAAGCTGCTCGAAATAGTACGTGCTGGTCTAATGAGGTTTGTTTTGTAAAAATCCGATCTGGACGAAGGTACCTAAAAAAATCTGTATTTGGGATATTTTTTGCGGGAGTTGATTTGTTCAAATGATTGTATATGTCTCCTGTCCCTAGATCATAAGTCGGCGTAATGCACGCTGGTGTCCAGTACTTCATGTTTTATGTTCAGGCCCGGAGCGAAATCAGGGTTGCCGATGATTGATTGGAGTCATGCGTGAATGCGTTGTGGTAATTTACAAACTAAATTGGTGGGCCTCCCAACCCCGAATAGAATGGCAATGCGTCTGTGCGGCTGACGATCTGACGTGTGCCTTCCCTTGGGCAACCAGATCGCGTTTGGATTGTCAAGTGGTGCACAACACTTTTTCTCCACTCTACCATCTCCTAAAGCTTGGGTCTGTGTGACATTGAAGAATTCGGGCCAATTGAGCCGCTTTGTGTAAGCGAACAAACAGGTACCGCTAGCCCTCTCTGGTTGTGGGTATCGGCAAAATACCCTTAGGCAATTCTGGGTTTTTCTGATTCCAAATGAATTTCATTAATTGCTGACCTAAGAGGAGAGGGATGTCAGAGTGGACCAATGGTATAGGTAGGCTCTAAAAGATATAACAATCCTGGGAGGGATTATCTCACGCAGGTATCCTTCCCATCCATGAGATGCCCCCCCCTTTTGCCCATACTCCGGATCCTCCCCAGCGCCTTTATTAACTGGGAAAGTTTGCCTTATATAAAAGTTTTGGAGTCCCGTGTAAGATAGACCCCTAAATATTGATAGCGGAGGGTTGCCATTTAAATTAAAAGGTTGAGATCCATCAGTTTTTCAACTTCTTTGGGAAGATTTATATGAGGGCTTCTGATTAGAGATTAATCTTAAGCCAGAAATATGGTTAAATTTGCCCAGAAGTCAAATACATTAGGAAGGGATCGGCGGTTTAGATAGTGTTTAGGATAACATCATCCGCATATAGAGCGGCCTTATACTATTGCTCTCCATCTGAAATGCCTTTATATCTGGGCTATTACGAATGTGAACGCCGCAACGGGCCTCTTATACAAGGGCAAACAGCAACGGCGACAGCGGGCATCCTGTCTCGTTTCACTTTTTATATGGAATTGCTCGAGGAAAGACCTGTCCTCACTCTCGCCGGATGGGCCCTCATCACAGTGCCATATGGCACCGCAATTAGGCGTCCTCCAAAGCCAATGCCTTCAGAGTCTCCGTTAGGTAGGCAGTTCTACCCAGGCTATTCTGTCAAAGGTTTCTCCGGTCCAGAATTAGCCACCATAGAATGTGTATTTGTTTTTGTGGCCAGATTCAATCAAGTCAATGATTCGTGTGGTGTGGTCTGACCGATGCCTTCTGCCGACAAAAACCCCACTGATCTGCATGGATTTACCCGGGAAGGACACTACCCACCCTGTGCGCTATAAGTTTGGAGTAGATTTTGAATTATCAGAATTAATCAGTGATGCAAAGGGGCCGGTCGTAGCTCTTACAAGACTCTGCGGTCCTTTCGGGTTGTGGATCACCGAGATGGCGCCCTGAAGCATTGGCTGGGAAGGAGGCCCCCTTAGTACGAAGTTAAAAATTTTAGCATATGTGGGCTAGAATTTTGGCGTCATTCTTATAATTAAAAATTAGAGAACCATCTGGGTACCGGCGCCTAGCCGGTGTAATGCTTGATGACTCCAAATTTACTCCAAGGTTAAAGTCCCGCCTGTAGCGCTTCCTCCAGCCCTCCTAAGGTGGTTAATTTTGCTCTTCAGGAAGGCTGTTTAATAACTCACCGTATTAGTGTGTGGTGACCTTGTCTCCATTATATAGTTTTTCATAATAAATTTGAATTCCTCTAAAATTTTCCCAGGTATGGAGGTAGGTAAGGTCTCCCCTTGGTTCAGAAATTGCGTGAATCGAGTATTTGAAGCTTCTTTCTTAGCTTATGGCAAAGGAGGGTATCAGGTCTTTTTGTTCGCTTTTTCATAAAAAGTTAAGCTCGACCACGCATTTCCCATCTAGCCTGGAGGTGAGGAGAAATTAAGTTTAATTTTGGCATCTAAAAGTTGTTTTAAGGTTGTGATCCGCTTAGAAGTTTGTGCAAAAGGGCAGCGAGCTAGCTCATTTGTGTTTCTAACTCTCTAGTTTCTTCTCTCTTTCCCGTTTCCGTTTGGCGGCCAGTTCATCAATTCCCCTGAGGGTTGCCTTTAGTGAGCTTCCCACAATGTGGCTGTGACGCAACGCTTACCTCAGTTCTCTCAAAATATTCTGGAATTTTCCCCCCCCACCTCCGCCCAAGGTCTGGGATCTTTAAGAGGATCTCGTTTGTTTCCATTCGCTCTGGTTGTCCAGCGGAAACTATGTGCCCACCGAGATATATAGGTGCGTGGTCAGACCATGAAATATCCATGGATTTTCTCTGTTTTTTGGGGGGAGCGAGAGACCCCAGGGACAATCTATGGATACTAGGAAGAGTCTATCCGGCGGGATGTGTTATGGGGGATTAGGAGGGCGTGGGAGTAGAACGTGTACTCGCGTACCTTGATGTTGCTCTTCCATATGTTATAAGATGGCAACTGTGAGGGCCTTTCTGTCAAAGTTAATACGTCCTGTCACTGAGTGATTGGTTAGTGGTGTGAACGGTCAAGGTTGGATTGAGAAATCTGTTCAGGTCACCGCCACATACGATGTCCCTTTGCGACTTACTTAGCTATTGAAGAAAGACAATACTAAAAAAAGATTGTAGCGTTGTCGTTTGCGGGCATAAATGTAGCCAATGTTATTGGATATCCATAATGGTGCCTGTGATTATCGATATCCCCCTCTCTGTCGCCTATATGATCTGTATTCTGAATGTATATGATTGTGAATTAGGATGCGAACCCCTCTCTTTTTCCTCGGGCTGAGGAAAGAAAGTGAGTCCTAAAGTCTTTATTGAGGTATTTGGAGGATAGTTGGTTTGGGAAGTGGAGTGGGTCCCTGTTAAGAAGAGCACTTTGCACTTTGAGTCTGTAGTCTCTAAATGCGACTCTCCGTTTTGCAGGACTATTAAGCCTTTAAACATTATGTATACTAACACTATGTCCTTACTCATTTGTAGAGCTGTGCAGGGCCCCTGACGTAGCTTCGCCTGTTTTTCTGATATTGCGTTTCGTGGGTCTCCTGATTTTTCCGCCGCTCGGCTCTCTCCGGGCCCCTATAAAGGATAGGGGAAGGGAACAAACACCAAGGGAAGGGGGGTAGACGTATAAACAACACAACAGTGACAATAACAATTAGCATTGTCGGCGTTCTCTTGCATCTCTCCTTTCGACGACATGTCCGTGGGTTTTATGGCTCTTGCGCAGGATGGTCCAGAATTGAGGCGTATGTTGAACACCCTCACATGAGCATCTAACCCAAAAGGTTTCGCCCCAGTGCGCCTCGGGGTTCTCTCCACCCCACTTTGGGCCAGCCATGCAGACTTCGGCAGCAGGCTTTCCCCAGCTGCTCCATCCTCGCTCCCTTTAACAACTAAATATGTATCTACCTAATTTTGCAAACTCCAGGTCTCAATCATCCCCTTGCCCCTTTCCTTGGGGCTCATCGTTGCTCTTGTGTTGTGTGTGCGATCCCCTTAATTGTCCCTAGCTTGCCTCTTTCCTTAAATATCACCTGTTGCTAATCCTCTGTGTGTTACACCTCCCAGCTTCATGCCCCTACCTCTGTCATCGTCTCTATCTCATTCTCCACTCTCTCTCATTGTCTATGTTCTTCTTAGATTACGTTATCGTTTGCCACCAAGTCACTTACGTGTTCTCCCCACTACTGGTTCAACATTCCTCTCTTCCGTCCTAGATGTCCTGCTTGTACCTCTGCTTTCCCTCGTTCCCTCTACCTCTCTCTTATCTACCTCCCCTTCCGATTCTATCACCTTCGTCTCTCTTCATATAACGGTGCCCCCTCAGATTTCTCCCCCCTATATATACATACTTGAACCTCGACGTTATTGTTAACCTAATCTTTCCCCTGTCGTTCATATAGTCTTTATCCTGCCTACCTGCTCCTTCTACCTATCTTCATGCCTTTCTACCTTAATCCTACTTCCTATTTCCCTCAAAAATTATCCAATAACTCCTATCAATCTCTTTCTGATCTACCTGAATATTCCTTCGTCTCCGTCGCTTCAAAGTGCTTGTCTTCCTCTTTTCACTCATTTCCCCTTATAACTATCGGGGACCACCATTTTCCCACCTTCAATTCCTCCTATTCACCCTCGGTACATATCTCATCTTCCTCCTCATCCCGCTACCTCCCAAACCTTCTCCTCTATCCGTGCGGTCTTTTGCATGTCCTTCCGCAGCTTTGATATGTTAAATGTGCCCGGGGAGTGGGCCTGCTCTAAAATCAGCCGGTGGGGGCCTTTTCGTGTCACCCGTTCCGCGGTCTTGGGCAACCTCTTCGGGGTCCTACTGTCGGCTGGGCCTTGCCTGCCTCCTCCAAGATGCGTTGTTTTGCCGGTCCAACCGCCTTCTGCGTGACCGTCTTGCCGGAGACGCCGCCATTTTGGCATCCGGCCTTCTCCCATGCGAGAGTGCTCGCCGCGCTCTCCCCGGCTCCCTGACCACACTGCCATCGCCTGCTCCTGCGTGTCCCGTGGACTCCCACTCCTCGTGTTATCACCGCCATCGGGTCTGCGACGAGCTCCATCTTGGACGTCATGGGGAAATCGTTTTTTTGGTTTCTTCACTCCCCACGATCCTGACTCTTAGGAGGTAAGTGAGTTGTAGCTTAATAGCTAGCCATTTCAGCAGCTCCTATGTAGGGAGTACAGCAACAGTGTCTCTTTCAATGTGAACGCTGGGACCTTTTGTAGTTAAACTTCGCAGCACAACCAAAAACTGCATAACTCTGAACTTTATTTTGATCAGCGTCATGCTTTAGGTTTTACTTTCTGCGCGCTCGGCGGGGACTTTTGGGGGTCTTTACGACCAGGAGGGTTCGGGGTTGGGACAGCTCTCGCGGGTCGCAGCTCTGGGACCGTCTGCTAGTCCCAGTGCCCAACGAAGAGGGTCCATCTTCCGGGACCTTGATGGTTAAGGTATTGGCCTCCCCGACTACTATGTAGGCGAAGGGGAAGGTCCACCTGGTATCTGACTCCTTTTCCCTAAGGGCTCTGGTGTATGGCAGTTAGGTTCCTAGGACGTGGCCAGTGGTATGTGGGGAAAAAAGGTCCTGAACACCGAGAGCCGCACTCCTCATGTCCACAAGGTAGGGGCCGGTTTTATTAAGCTATGTTTTCTTTGTTTTGTAATAGGTAGTAACGTATTACTATGTCCCTCGGTTGCTCGTTTTGTAAGGTTTAGCCCTCGCTGCTGTGGCATCCTGTCACATTGCCAGGTTGTTCTTTCGGTGTTTTCAAGGGGCAGTGTCCCTCCATCCAGTGTATCATATATTCCGTCCAGTCAAGACACTCTCCGGAACCCCTCTTATCATGAGTTATTTCGCCCTGTCGCGATTTTAGCATATTCTTTGACCGCTACTTTAATCTCATTATTTGTTTGTCTTGTAAATCAATAGTTTTTTTTTTTCCTGTACTCCGGATGTCTCTTATAGATTGGTCCACACTTCTATGGATTCCAGAACTCCTAGTCCATCCTGTCCCTTCCCGTCCGGCACATTCCTCTTTTTCACTCTTTTAGTTCACTTGAAAAGAAAGCTTTCAAGGATCAGTGCAAAGTCTCCATGTATCGCCTCATGTCTGCCGGCATTTTCCGCGGGGTTAATTCCTCCTCATCCCTGTCGGTCATTTTCTGAGCCGGCTCTTGAAAACCCGCGCCATGTCTGAGGCCGCACCGCGCTGCCCCTGTCTGCCAACATATTCGTAGCCCTCGTTTTTTCGTCTTCGGGGTACTTCCGCGACATCCTGGTTATAATTGTTTAATCTTTATATGGTTTTTTATGGTGCGTTTGGGTGTGGGTTTTGGCGAAATTTTGCTCGATATGTCGGGGAGAAGGAGGCAGGGAGCGAAGGAGCTCCAGACTATGCTGCCCAATCCTTGCCGTCGCGCTTGCGCCTCGTTTTAGATAGTTTAAGTATGAGCTGTTCCACGCCTGGCGCTGCCCGCAGACGAGAACCCGCTCCCCTGAGCTGAAGGGGGGAGTGGTATAACTACAACGCCCCGCGCAAAGGAGCATTGTCCGAGTGTTGGTATGACGGTTGGCCGCCAGGTTGTAGTAAGGTGCCTACTTGCCGTAACTGGTGCTAAGATAGAGTGAAGGATGCCTCGAGAAGTAGAGGGGTGGAGAGTGGAGATAGGTCGTAGTCCAAGCAGTGTTCAAGGGGAAGAGTGTGCGTTGGCCAAGGAGTGCCGAGATCGAGAGCCAGAGGGGGTAGGTGTAGTCGTACAAGCCGGTCAGAACCTTGTGAAAACACTGAGAGATCCAGAAGTACTTCCATACAGAGACTCTGTCGAGCAAAGACTGAGAGCAGAGAGAGGAGCTAGATAAAGCAGGAAGGTCCAATTAGGAATGGAGGCGGGACAGGAAGAGCTACAGGGAGACACTGCAGATTGGTGCAGAGCATAACAGGCCAGGGTGAGTCTTGTGGTAACCTGAGTATGCCCGTTGCAGTGTGGGGCGGGGAGAGCGTATGAGGTCCGGGGGACGGGAAGAAGAGTGTGCAGATTGAGCGTGCTCCGTAACTGTGTAGGCATGTGACACCGAGCCAGTGGATGGTGCAGGTGTGAGTGCAGGAGCGGGCGTGGGCCGCGCCGGCGCTGAGCAGTGAGAGAGGAATCGCCGAGGGGAGTGATCCCGCGACGGCGGCAGAGCGAGCGAGGAGTGTGGAGGCCAGTAAGGCAGGTTTGTTTTGTGTGTCCGGACTCCCTGTGGGCGGAAGGGGGTTGGTGTTTGGTGTGGGGGAGCGTGGAGAACGCCGATTCCTGACAAGATCTGAAGGAAACATCGTCTCTTGACCTAACAAGTCAGCACTAAAAATTTAGCTTTTCTGTAGAACCTCTGTGCGGAGGGTGGGCAAACTCCAGTCCTCAAGGGCCACCAACAGATCCAGTTTTCATTATAACCCTGCCTCAGCCACAGGTGGCTCCACCAATGATTGAGCCCACCTGCGACTGAAGCAGGGATAGAAATATGCTGTATGGTGCTCAAAACGAAAAGAAGCACTGGTGAGTGATAGATGGCAAAGTCTTACGTGGATTACCCCTCCAATAAACAATATGTGGAGCTTGAAATAATTGTCCCCAAAAGATGAATGACTGGTATGATAAATCCCACGTTGCAATGTAGTAAGGATAAGTATTAACCACCTGCCGGTGACCAGTGCTATTGAAACATCCAATTGTAGGGGAACAGTGAACATAATTGTCCAACATCCAGTTATAAGGTGTGGAACAAGGATAAACTCAACTGGGATAGGTACCCCAGGTAATGGTGAGTCCAGGATCCATGGTCAGGAGTAATTGTGTGTGTCCATCTGCAGAGTCAATGAACAAGAAGGAGAAAAAAAACAGAGCACTACGTCCAGTGTTAGTAAGCCAGAAAAAACACAAGGATGCGTTCCCACGATAAAAAAAAAGCTATTTTAATGGATCATAAAGATTCACTTGATAAAGGGCTGCATAGTCCGAAACGCGTGGTGTATTGTTTGTCATTATGATCCATTAAATAGCTTTATTTTTTTATCGTGGGAACGAGCCTTGTTGTTTTTTTCTGGCTACTAGCACTGGACGTAGTGCTCCGTTTTTTTTCTTCCTTCTTTGTTCACTGAAGCGGGATATCCTGAAAACCTGAACTGTTGGTGGCCCTGGGACTAGAGTTGCCCACCCCTGCTACGAACTCAAATATCAGCATGTATGAAAGAATGCATAAATCTGTTCAAATGCGTTACCCACGAGCAAGATATGATGTGAAACCAGAAACATTAATTAGTGTATTGAACATCATGTTTACAAAAACCTTAGGTTTCATGATGATCATTGTTTTTCACTTCTTGATTTATTTTTGGAAAGATAGATATTCAATCAGGTTTCGTGTAGCACAATGAGGTTTTGTAAAATGTTCTGAAGAAACAACTGATCACTTATATACCACAATAATAATAATAATAATAATAATAATAATAATGTAATGAAATACTACTCCTACTACTATACTACTACTACTAATAATAATAATAATAACTGTTATAGATGTGATTAGATGTAGCAGGTTACAATTATTTGTGACAATACCACTTTAGGAAGTTGCTACTAAAAATAAACAAAAAAAGCAACAAAAATGATTTAGTAGATATAACTTTCTTTCATTTTAAAGTCGCCACACGTCTGGATCTCATAACATTTTTGCACTTCAACACTTTGCTTTTGTTTTATTTTACGGTCTAGAGTATTGATATGTTAAGCTTAGGCTTCATTATATTCACCAATCCCCCTGAGAAGTCCCATTTTGGGGGCCGGAAACGTGGGTTTCTTGAAGTACCACTATTTTTACTAATACACTGTGAAGTTTTCTACAATTGAGTGTGTCTCGTGCTTACCAGACCTCGGAACGGTAACGTATGTCTATATATATATATATATATACAAGACACACACAAAATATAGTAGCGCTAAAGAGGATGTGAAATAACCTAATAAATGATAAATTATAATAACATATTTAAAATATTAAAAATAAATTAAAATACCACAATTTAACCTAATACTATCTAAAAACCATAACGTGATAGTGAAAAAAAGTAGTAAATCCCAATTGAGTTCCACTCAACAAAAAATTCAGAGAGAATATGTCCCAATAGAAGATCCAGGGAGCGTCTTTGCAGCTTAAGGGAGTGGTATAGCCAACCACTTTTGGATTCTATGAACAAAAAACAAACAAAAGCGCAAGCTCCATAGCACGTAACTGAGTAAAAATAAGGTCATTTATTTAAAACCCAGGTATCCAGTGCCTTTATAATCTTGCTGCCAATTCATGGTGAACCTGGGTGTTTAATCCACTCTGCAAACCGGGACTCACCCTACCACCGCAGATGACCACAATAGAGATTTCTCTCCACGAATGGTTGTTTGAAAATCTGTAAGCACATTCTTATGGGTTGCTGATTTTTTAATAAATGTACCTATTTTTTACTCAGTTACGTGCTATGGAGCTTGCGCTTTTGTTTGTTTTTGTTCATATATAGACATATACACATATTTATATTATACTATACACACACACACAGTGGAACCCCGTTATAAACGTGGTGTCCAAGGTCCACATAATGAGACTGTGTTATAACCAGGATCACGGGGAAAAAATGGGCCCCGCGATCGGGGTTCCGGTCTGCCAAACAGGTAGTAGACTGGGATCACTTCCCAGGTTCCCAGACCCAGCGGCGCAGCGGCAACCCACACAGGATTTACCCACTTGGTATCTGGCAGCTCTCTCGTCTCCTCCAGCACTACCAGCTCTCCCCTCTCTCCACTTCAGCTGTCAGCTTACGGCGACAGATCAATGCGAGAGCCAGCTCCCTTAAAGGGACAGGTGACTGTGTGTACCCCTTCAGCTCCAACCTCAGCCTTGCTGCACAGAAATCAGGTAGCGCTAAGGCTGACCACTGATTAATTGGGGACTGTGTACCCAACGGCGGACTGCAGTCACATTCCTCAGGGTCCGCTTGCAAGCAAGTTGGGTCACATTACTCCCCGTGTGTGCAGGCCTTGAGGGATTCTGTCAGGACTGTTTAGGGACCACACAGGGAAAGATGCCAGCTTGCATGAGATGGTATCATCATTTGAGCAGAGGAAACGAGAGAGAGACCCCTATTTAATACAGTGAGAAGCAGAGTATCACAATGTAATCAATTAATTAATTCTCTATCAAGTGAATAGAAGCCAAGGACTGGGCAGAGTTGGGGAGAAAAAAAAAGAGAGCAAGTTCTGACAAAAAGGGAAGGTGAGAGAGAGAGGAGAATGAAAGTCAGATGAAGAAGTTGCTGGTAGGGATGGGATGAAGGAAAAGAGACAATGTGAGAAGGATACAAAACTAGAAATCCTGGAGTGTTAGGGGGCACTCATTTGGGACGTGTCAAACTAGAAATCCTAGAGTGTTAGGGGACTCATTTGGGACATGTCATTCTTTGGAAATCAGAATTTCATCTAGGGTTAGTTTAGCTTATTGGAAGCCTGATGATCGGTTTTGAATGAGTTTTGCTCGTTACTGAGTGCATCTCACTCAGTGTAAGGCAGTCTCACTCATCATTGAGTTAGTGTTGATCAGGCAGTACATTCTCCCATGTTTAGTCAGTCTCAGGAAGGTTGTCTTCTATTGGAGGGAGACTTGTCAGGCCTTCTGGTGGGATGCTGGAAGATCGGGAAGCTCCACGGCAGGACTTGAGGTGAGCATTTGAGATGTGAGAGAACAGTAGTGGAACAACCCATGTTGTTTGCAGCCAGGATTGAGTACAGTGCTAGAGGTGTTTGTGTCTTCTGTGTGTGCGTGGTGTGTGTGCGGAAGACTAGATTTGACGAGCTAGCAATAAACATATATTACAGATCAGTATCTAACACAGTAAGCCGCTTGTGTATGCGGCATGTATATTTGCATAAGGGAGAGCGCCGCTGGTTGTTACCGTGTTCTGATACAGTTCAGCCACATATATTGCTAGATAGTTTGCACACTTTAATCCATAGTATGGCTGGCATCTAGGAACGAGCGCCGATATCTGCTACTATTGAGCAATTTACTGTTACCTACTAGCTAGCCCTATAGACATCACTGTCTGCGCATTCCGGTGCATATATGTGGAAGGGATAATACCAGTACAAGGGACCAGTCCCAGGAGTCTTATACACTGAATAAGCATAGACCTGTTTGTACCTGGTTACTATATACAGAGCGATGACGAAACTATCTGTGTATAAAAACGGCTGGTACCATTGAACTACTTTGTTCAACCCAAGCAAAATACCTTTGCCAAATACAGTACCATACACAAACATCGATTAGTACAAGGGTTAGTGGCAATAACATACGTCCTATACTACGCAGGAGTCTATGGGGGGCATTCAATAACATTAAGAGAAACGTTCCACCAGCCCCTCCAAATAGACCTTATCGCACCTACTTGGGGTTCAGTTTATACCCACATTTTTATCCATTTGAGTGTAATAGTTCAATTAAAGATGTATTAAACTTTTGTTTTTTGCGCGTTTTCGTTTTTAGTTCGTGGTAAAGGGGATCTTTACCTTATTACCTTAGAAACATATCATTATGTCTAGAGGTCATTTATAGGGGTACTTCTGAACTTCTCTGTTCACTCTTGCTAAAAAAAATAAAAAAATCAGTATCTTGTATTCCTACCATATATCTATATAGAAATATAGGTTTCATTTTTATTGTTTTTTTGTTTGTTGTATTACAGGAATTCAGGGGGTCTCCGAGCTGAATTGCGTTAATTTCAACTCGGGGATCCCTGCTTCCAGAGATACTTAGCTCTGTAGGGGCCGGTATATATGCATACAGTAAACTGTGTGCCTAATGAAATGGTGGCATTAAATGTACTGCGGTCACACAGGCAACTATGTGTCTGTGATGTGGCTTCCTATTGGCTCGCGTAACCACAGAAATAACCGGCACCGCCTGCAGAGGTTAGTATCTCTGGAATCAGGGGGTCCCCGAAGCTGAAATGATGGGGTTCAGTTCCAGAGACCCCTGCTTACAAACCTGAATTAAATAATAATAAAAAAATAAAAAATACTTTAATTGATCACATTGCTTTCTTTCAGCCCAGAACATTTACTCTGTGTGTTGCAAGCCCATTTAACAAGGAAGATAGTTTTATCCACAAAGTGTATTTTATTTTAGAGAAGGATCCTTGTTAAGTGGTGACTGCGCACAGCACTGGGCAGAAGAGACGGAGAGGTGTCTGCCATATTGTGGTATTTAACCTCAGACTTTTCATTGGCAACATGTCTAGATTAAAAAAAAACCATTGAGAAATGAATGTGATGCTGGCCCACAGATGGCAAGGTAAAAAACGAACATAACAGAACTCAGCTAAATATAGATCCAGGTGTTTCGATGATCACACACAGTGGAACAGGTGAAAAAAAATATGATTGAGGAGCAGTACCCAGACAATAAAAAATCTGAAAAGGTGCCACAGGTCCGGAGCATGATTGCTCTGTCTAACAGCTTTTGTCATGATTGTAGGAAGAAGGCCACAGAGACCACAGACTTCAACCCTCACCATCTGGGCCCATCCAGGATGATAGCTTGCTATGTTTCATTATTTCATTTATTACAACAATAGAAGCATTAAATCAGAACAGTTACATTCATTTCTACCATTAGATATCTACTATAAATGAACTCTTGAGGTTGCAGTGTCTGACAATACTACGAAAAAGAGGGCATTATTTAATGGGGTGGGTCTTACTCATAGCCACAAAATTATAAGGACCAGACTACAATGTAAAGCACTCAACAGGAGTAGGGGAACTAAGGGGAAGGGATAGGTGTGATGGATTTTCCACTAGGGAACATGAATAAATAAACGAATGGGGAAGCAATAAAAATAATGCAAGGTCTCAGATGGACCTAGCTGGTGATGCTGGCAGGAGTGCCTTCTCAATTATCTAATCAAAATGTGGGACGGAGTTGGAGAAAGTCCTAATATCTGGATGAGAGATTCAGCAGACTAATGTGGTCTAATATACTATGAATACAGATAATATAAGCATGTACAGTTGTACATCTGGAAATATGGAAAATGTATCCGATTAAATTTATATATATTGTCCAGCGATGTTACATCAATTGTATTCGACACTATTAACATGCACCAATCATTTGATGGTTACATATGGCATCTTTAGTCAATTCATTTGCTTGTTGGCCCTTTTTGTTATGCTATCTTTAACCTACTAGCCCGTGATATATGAAATTCTTGCTTTTATTTCCTTTCCCCTCAATCACGTTTGTTCCCCACTTTTCTGTGTTTGTAGATTACCATGGATATTCACCCCATTGCTGTCCACATGAGCGCTATAAATATTGCTAAAGACGTTCTCATACTGCTGTCAGATCGTTGCCCATTTTTGCAGACAGCTGTGTTTTGCAAGAGAACATTGCGTCGCCTGGCAATGTAGGCGCTTCTTGGTTCTGCTTTGACTGGCCTGGCTGCGTATGCGCTCCAATTGACGCTGTGAGAGATTCTCCTAAGCACTATGGTGCCGTGGTTTACGCAGCGCGTTGTCAAGGCAACACAGGATGCGACCCAATGGCACTCCAAGTGGCCACCAGCAGCAAGAGCATGTGCACTGTTTGTTGCTTCCTTCCACCACAGCTGATCACAATACGGCTGTTATGCGACTGCTGACACGATGGGATTGATCATGGGCTAATTAGCTATCTGATTGCTCTCTCAGTGGGTGGGGTTTAGGTAATATATATATTTAGAACAGGGGCAGCTGGCACTCCCATCAAGTGAAATGGTATGGTGCCTGTCTGTAGAAATAAACAAAAAGCAGTCAACCCTAGCAAGAAGGCAAAAGGACATCACTAAGGATAAATGGCAACAAAAAAAACCTGTATTCAGATGGTACAGCACAAACAAGACCAACGTCGATCCTTGTAGGACCTTCCTCAGGGTAGTGCGAGTACAACTGGCCAGTGGATACCTTATATACCTAAACCCCCACCCACTGAGAGCAATCAGGATAGCTAATTAGTCCCATGATCAATCCCATCGTGTCAGCAGTCGCATAACAGGCGTATTGTTAGCCGTATATAATATATATATAATAAACAGGGGGGCAGCTGGCACTCCCATCAAAGTGAAATGGTATGGTGCCTGTCCTGTAGACATAAACAGAGAAAGCAGTCAACCCCTCAGCACCACCCTGAGGAAGGTCCTACAAGGATCGAAACGTTGGTCTTGTTTGTGCTGTACCATCTGAATACAGGTTTTTTTTGTTGCCATTTATCCTTGAGTGTGCGCTCTCTCTCTCTCTCTCTCTCTCTCTCTCCTTAAGACACAGACAAACGTTCTGAAATATATACGGTAGTAGATTGTTTAAGTTAGCGAAGTGATAGTGATGAATCGAGGTAGACGACAATATTACAAAATGAGACAAAAAAGAAACTAACGATAAAACACTGAATACGACACGCACAAAAAAGAGCAAACAAAACAGCAGAAGAAACAAAGCAACGATTAAACTCTAATAGAGAGAGAAAGCCAAAAGGAGAAGATTACATAGTGATGTGCCTAATGCCAAATATCAAGAAATATGCGTAGAAGTCGATTAACTTAAAATGAAGGGGAGGAGACAGAGAGACAGCAAGGAGAGGAGGCAGAGAGACAGCAAGGAGAGGAGGCAGAGAGACAGCAAGGAGAGGAGACAGAGAGAGAGAGAGAGAAAGGAGAGGAGGAGGCAGAGAGACACAGAAATGAGAGGAGACAGAGATAGCAAGGAGAGGAGACAGAGAGACAGCAAGGAGAGGATGAGACAGATGACAAGGAGGAGGGGATGGAGAGCAATGTGCACATGGGCAGGAGAGAGTGCAAAGAGGGGAGGAGAGACAGAAAGTTGAGTAGGAGGAAGAAACAGACAGCAATGAGAGGAGCAGACAGATGAGTTGGAGAAGAGGGAGTGTAGTGTGCACAGAGGAGCAGACACAGTAAAGTAGGGAGTGCAAAGAGAGGGGAGGTGAGAGTACAAAGAGGAGCAGGGCATGATGGAGGAGAGTAGGGAAGGAGGGACTGCAAGGCATTACAAGATTACAGGGAGGGGTGAGAACAAAGTCATGTTTCATTAATAACCTTTTCTGCTAGATCAGTGTGTGTGTGTGTGTAATATATATATATACTAGCTGATATACCCGGCGTTGCCCGGGCGTGGAGGGGCAGGGGGGGCCAAGGGGCGTGGAAGGGCGGGGAGGGCAAAGGGCTGGGGGGCAAAGGGCAGGGAGACGCGGGGAGGCCAAAGGGCAGGGAGACGCGGGGAGGCCAAAGGGCAGGGAGACGCGGGGAGGCCAAAGGGCAGGGAGACGCGGGGAGGCCAAAGGGCAGGGAGACGCGGGGAGGCCAAAGGGCAGGGAGACTACCTAAACCCCCACCCACTGAGAGCAATCAGGATAGCTAATTAGTCCCATGATCAATCCCATCGTGTCAGCAGTCGCATAACAGCCGTATTGTGATCAGCTGTGTGGAAGGAAGCAACAAACAGTGCACATGCTCTTGCTGCTGGTGGCCACTTGGAGTGCCATTGGGTCGCATCCTGTGTTGCCTTGACAACGCGCTGCGTAAACCACGGCACCATAGTGCTTAGGAGAATACTTCACAGCGTCAATTGGAGCGCATACGCAGCCAGGCCAGTCAAAGCAGAGAGCAAGAAGGCGCCTACATTGCCAGGCGACGCAATGTTCTCCTTGCAAAACACAGCTGTCGGCAAAAATGGGCAACGATCTGACAGCAGTATGAGAACGTCTTTAGCAATATTTATAGCGCTCATGTGGACAGCAATGGGGTGAATATCCATGGGTAATCTACAAAACAGAAAAGTGGGGAACAAACGTGATTGAGGGGAAAGGAAATAAAAGCAAGAATTTCATATAATCACGGGCTAGTAGGTTAAAGATAGCATGTAAACAAAAAGGGGCCAACAAGCAAATGAATTGACTAAAGATGCCATATGTAACCATCAAAATGATGGTGCATGTTAATAGTGTCGAATACAATTGATGTAAACACATCGCTGGACAATATATATAAATTTAATCGGATACATTTTCCAATATTTCCAGATGTACAACTGTACATGACTTATATTATCTGTATTCATAGTATATTAGACCTACATTAGTCTGCTGAATCTCTCATCCAGATATTAGGACTTTCTCCAACTCCGTCCCACATTTTGATTAGATAATTGAGAAGGCACTCCTGCAGCATCACCAGCTAGGTCCATCTGAGACCTTGCATTATTTTTTATTGCTTCCCCCATTCGTTTATTCATGTTCCCTAGTGGAAAATCCATCACACACTATCCCTTCCCCTTAGTTCCCCGTACTTCCTGTTGAGTGCTTTACATTGTAGTCTGGTCCTTATAATTTTGTGGCTATGAGTAAGACCCACCCCATTTAAATAATGCCCTCTTTTTCGTAGCTATTGTCAGACACATGCAACCTCAAGAGTTTCATTTACTAGTAGATATCTAATGGTAGAATGAATGTAACTGTTCTGATTTAATGCTTTCTATTGTTGTAATAAATGAAATAATGAAATCAATAGCAAGCTATCATCCTTGGATGGGCGCCAGATGGTGAGGGTTGAAGTCTGTGGTCTCTGTGGCCTTTCTTCCTACAAATCATGACAAAAGCTGTTAGACAGAGCAATCATGCTCCGGACCTGTGGCACCGTATTCAGATTTTTAATTGTCTGGGTACTGCTCCTCAATCATATTTTTTTTCACCTGTTCCACTGTGTGTCGATCATCGAAACACCATGGATCTATATTTAGCTGAGTTCTGTTATGTTCGTTTTTAATTACCTTGCCATCTGTGGGCCAGCATCACATTCATTTCTCAATGGTTTTTTTTTAAATCTAGACATGTTGCCAAATGAAAGTCTGAGGTTAAATACCACAATATGGCAGACACCTCTCCGTCATTCTGCCCAGTGCTGTGCGCAGTCACCATCTTAACAAGGATCCTTCTCTAAAATAAAATACACTTTGTGGATAAACTCTTCCTTGTTAAATGGGCTTGCAACACACAGAGTAAATGTTCTGGGCTGAAAGAAAATGCAATGTGATCAATTAAAGTATTTTTTATTTTTTTATTATTATTTAATTCAGGTTTTGAAGCAGGGGGTCTCTGGAACTGAACCCCATTCATTTCAGCTTCGGGGACCCCCTGATTCCAGAGATACTAACCTCTGCAGCGGTGCCGGTTATTTCTGTGGTTACGCGAGCCAATAGGAAGCCACATCACATGACATCATAGTTGCCTGTGTGACGCAGTACATTTAAATGCCACCATTTCATTAGGCACACAGTTTACTGTATGCATATATACCGGCACCCTACAGAGCTAAGTATCTCTGGAAGCAGGGGATCCCCGGAGTTGAAATTAACGCAATTCAGCTCTGGAGACCCCCTGCTTAATTCCTGTAATACAAAAACAAACAAAAAAAACAATAAATGAAACCTATATTTCTATATAGATATATGGTAGGAATACAAGATACTGATTTTTTTATTTTTTTTTTAGCAAGAGTGAACAGAGAAGTTCAGAAGTACCCCTATAAATGACCTCTAGACATAATGTATATGTTTCTAAGGTAATAAGGTAATAGATCCCCTTTACCAGAAACTAAAAACGAAAACGGCGCAAAAAACAAAAAAGTTTTAATACATCTTTAAATTGAACTATTACACTCAAATGGATAAAAATGTGGGTATAAACTGAACCCCAAGTAGGTGCGATAAGAGTCTATTTGGAGGGGCTGGTGGAACTGTGTTCTCTTAATGTTATTGAATGCCCCCCATAGACTCCTGCGTATGTATAGGACGTATATTGCCACTAACCCTTGTACTAATCGATGTTTGTGTATGGTACTGTATTTGGCAAAAGGTATTTTGCTGGGTTGAACAAAGTAGTTCAATGGTACCACCGTTTTTTATACACAGATATTTCAGTCATCGCTCTGTATATAGTAACCAGGTACAAACAGGTCTATGCTTATCTCAGTGTATAGACTCCTGGGACTGTGTCCCTTGTACTGGTATTATCCCTTCCACATATATGCACCTGAATGCTGCAGACAGTGATGCTATAGGGCTAGCTAGTAGGTAACAGTAAATTGCTCAATAGTAGCAGATATCGGCGCTCGTTCCTATGATCAGCGCATACTATGGATTAAAGTGCTGCAAACTATCTAGCAATATATGTGGCTGAACTGTATCAGACACGGTAACAACCAGCGGCGCTCTCCCTTATGCAAATATACAATGCCGCATACACAAGCGGCTACTGTGTTAGATACTGATACTGTAATATATGTTTATTGCTAGCTCGTCAAATCTAGTCTTGCCGCACACACACAGACACACACAGACAGACACACACCTCTAGCACTGTACTTCAATCCTGGCTGCAACAACATGGGTTGTTCCACTACTGTTCTCTCACATCTCAAATGCTCAACCTCAAGTCCTGCCGTGGAGCTTCCCCGATCTTCCAGCATCCCACACAGAAGGCCTGACAAGTCTCCCTCCAATAGAAGACAACCTTCCTGAGACTGACTAAACATGGGAGAATGACTGCCTGATCAACACTAACTCAAGATGAGTGAGACTGCCTTACACTGAGTGAGATGCACTCAGAACGAGCAAAACTCATTCAAAACCGATCATTCAGTCTTCCAATAAGCTAAACTAACCCTAGATGAAATTCTGATTTCCAAAGAATGACATGTCCCAAATGAGTGCCCCTAACACTCTAGGATTTCTAGTTTGACACGTCCCAAATGAGTGCCCCCTAACACTCCAGGATTTCTAGTTTTGTATCCTTCTCACATTGTCTCTTTTCCTTCATCCATCCCTACCAGCAACTTTCCTTCATCTGACTTTCATTCTCCTCTCTCTCCCTTCCCTTTTTGTCAGAACTTGCTCTCTTTTTTTCTCCCCAACTCTGCCCAGTCCTTGGCTTCTATTCACTTGGATAGAAATTAATTAATTGATTACATTGTGATACTCTGCTTCTCACTGTATTAAATAGGGGTCTCTCTCTCGTTTCCTGCTGCTCAAATGATGATACCATCTCATGCAAGCTGGCATCTTTCCCTGTGTGGTCCCTAAACAGTCCTGACAGAATCCCTCAGAGCCTGCACACACAGGGGAGTAATGTGACCCAACTGCTTGCAAGCGGACCCTGAGAATGTGACTGCAGTCCGGCCGTTGGGTACACAAGTCCCCAATTAATCAGTGTCAGCCTTAGCGCTAACCTGATTTCTGTGCAGCAGAGGCATGAGGTTGGAGCTGAAGGGGTACACACAGTCACACTGTCCCTTTAAGGGAGCTGGCTCTCGCATTGATCTGTCAGCCGTAAGCTGACAGCTGAAGTGGAGAGAGGGGAGAGCTGGTAGCTGCTGGAGGACGAGAGAGCTGCCAGATACCAAGTGGGTAAATCCTGTGTGGGGTTGCCGCTGCGCCGCTGGGTCTGGGAACACTGGGAGAGTGATCCCAGCTCTACCTGTTTGGCAGACACGGAACCCCTGATCGCGGGGCCCATTTTTCCCCGTGATCCTGGTTATAACACAGTCTCATTATGTGGACCTTGAGCACCACGTTATAACGGGGTTCCACTGTGTGTGTGTGTATAGATATATATAAATATGTGTATATGTATATATATATGAACAAAAACAAACAAAAGCGCAAGCTCCATAGCACGTAACTGAGTAAAAAATAAGGTACATTTATTTAAAAAATCAGCAACCCATAAGAATGTGCACTTACAGGATTTTCAAACAGAACCATTCGTGGGAGAGAAATCTCTATTGTGGTCATCTGCGGTGGTAGGGTGAGTCCCAGGTTTGCAGAGTGGATTTAAACAGCCCAGGTTCACCATGAATTGGCAGCAAGATATAAAGGCACTGGATACCTGGGTTTTAAATAAATGTACCTTATTTTTTACTCAGTTACGTGCTATGGAGCTTGCGCTTTTGTTTGTTTTTTGTTCATAGAATCCAAAAGTGGTTGGCTATACCACTCCCCTTAAAGCTGCAAAGACGCTCCCTGGATCTTCTATTGGGACTATATTTCTCTCTGAATTTTTTGTTTGAGTGGAACATTCAATTGGGATTTTACTTTTTTTCACTATCACGTTATGGTTTTTAGATAGTATTAGGTTAAATTGTGGTAATTTTAATTTATTTTAATATTTTAAATATGTTATTATAATTTATCATTTATTAGGGTTATTTCACATCCTCTTTAGCGCTACTTAATTTTTGTGTTGTCTATGTATATATATATATATATATAGACATACGTTACCGTTCCGAGGTCTGGTAAAGCAAGAGACAGCACTCAATTGTAGAAAACTTCACAAAGTGTATTAGTAAAAATAGTGGTACTTCAAGAAACCCAACGTTTCGGCCCTCCAAAATGGGACCTTCCTCAGGGGGATTGTGAATATAATGAAGCCTAAGCTTAACATATCAATAACTCTAGACCGTTAAAATAAAACAAAAGCAAAGTGTTGAAGTGCAAAAATGTTATGAGATCCAGACTGTGGCGACTTTAAAATGAAAGAAAGTTATATCTACTAAATCATTTTTGTTGCTTTTTTGTTTATTTTTAGTAGCAACTTCCTAAAGTGGTATTGTCACAAATAATTGTAACCTGCTACATCTATCAACATCTATAACAGTTATTATTATTATTATTATTAGTAGTAGTAGTAGTAGTAGTAGTAGTAGTATTATCATTATCATTATTATTATTATTATTATTATTATTATTATTGTGGTATATAAGTATCAAGTTGTTTTCTTCAAGAACATTTTTACAAAACCTCATTGTGCTACACGAAACCTGATTAGAATATCTATCTTTCCAAAAATAAATCAAGAAGTGAAAAACAATGATCATCATGAAACCTAATGTGTTTTGTAAACATGATGTTCAATACACATAATTAATTGTTTCTGGTTTCACATCTATCTTGCTCCAGTGGGTAACGCATTTGAACAGATTTTATGCATTCTTTCATACATGCTGATATTTTGAGTTCGTAGCGCAGGGGTGGGCAACTCTAGTCCTCAAGGGCCACCAACAGGTCAGGTTTTCAGGATATCCCTGCTTCAGTGAACAAAAGAAGGAAGAAAAAAACGGAGCACTACGTCCAGTGCTAGTAAGCCAGAAAAAACAACAAGGCTGCGTTCCCACGATAAAAAATAAAGCTATTTTAATGGATCATAATGACAAACAATACACCAACGCGTTTCGGACTATGCAGCCCTTTATCAAGGTGAATCTTTATGATCCATTAAAATAGCTTTATTTTTTATCGTGGGAACGCATCCTTGTTGTTTTTTTCTGGCTTACTAACACTGGACGTAGTGCTCTGTTTTTTTCTTCCTTCTTTTGTTCATTGACTCTGCAGATGGACACACACAATTACTCCTGGACCATTGGATACAGTGGACTCACCATTACCTGAGGGTACCTATCCCATGTGAGTTTATTCCTTTGTTCCACACCTTATAACTTGGATGTTTGGACAATTATTGTTCACTGTTCCCCTACAATTGGATGTTTCAATAGCACTGGTCACCGGCAGGTGGTTAATACATTATCCTTACTACATTGCAACGTGGGATCTTATCATACCAGTCATTCATCTTTTGGGGACAATTATTTTCAAGCTCCACTATTGTTTATTGGAGGGGTAATCCACGTAAGACTTTGCCATCTAATCACTCACCAGTGCTTCTTTTCGTTTTGGAGCACCATACAGCATTATTTCTATCCCTGCTTCAGCGCAGGTGGCTCAATCATTGGTGGAGCCACCTGTGCTGAAGCAGGGTTATAATGAAAACTGGATCTGTTGGTGGCCCTTGAGGACTGGAGTTGCCCACCCCTGTCACAGAGGGTCTACAAGAAAAGCTAAAGTTTTAGTGCTGATGTTAGGTCAAGAGAAGATGTTTCCTATCAGCTCTTGTCAGGAATCGGCGTTCTCCACGCTCCCCACACAAAACACCCCCTTCCCACAGGGAGTCCCTGGACACACAAAACAAACCTGCCTTACTGGCCTCCACGGCTCCTCGCTCCTGCCGCCGTCGCGGGATCACTCCCCTCGGCGATTCCTCTGCTCAGCGCCGGGCGCGCCCACGCCCTCCTGCACGCACACCTGCACCATCCACTGGCTCGGTTCACATGCGTACACGAGTTACGGAGCACGCTCAATCTGCACACTCTTCTTCCCGTCCCCCGGACCTCAGACTTCGCCCCCGCACACTGCACGGGCATACTCAGGTTACCAACAAGACTCACCTGGCCTGTTATGCCTGCACCAATCTGCAGTGTCTCCCTGTAGCTCTTCCTGTCCCGCCTCCATTCCTAATTGGACCTTCCTGCTTTATCTAGCTCCTCTCTGCTCTCAGTCTTTGCTCGACATAGTCTCTGTATGGAAGTACTTCTGGATTCTCTCAGTGTTTTCACAGGTTCTGACGCGGCTTGTACGACTACCCCCTCTGGCTCTCGATCTCGGCACTCCTTGGACAACGCACACTCTGGTAACCCCTTGAACACGGCTTGGACTACGACCTATCTCCACTCTCCACTCCCTGACTTCGGCGAGGCATCCTTCACTCTATCTCTACAACCAGTACCGGCAAGTATTGTCTACCTTACTACACCTGGCCTGGCAACGCTTCATACCACACTCCGGACATGCTCCCTTTGCTGCGGGTGCGTGTATTACCACTTCCCCCTTCAGCTCAGGGGACGGGTCTGGTCTGCGGGCAGCACCGGCGTAACAGCTCTATACTTAAACATATCTCAAAACGGAGGCGCATGCGCGACGGCAAGGAGTATGGCAGCCTAGTCTGAGAGCTCCCTGCCTCGCTTCCCGAAATATCGAGCAAAATCTACCAAAACCCACACCAAACAGCACACAAACCCATATAAAGATTAAACAATTAACCAGGATGTCGCGGAAGACCCCGAAAACGACGAAAAAACGAGGGCTACCAGAATATTTTGGCAGACAGGGGCCGCGCGGTGCAGGCTCAGAAATGGCGCCGGTTTCAAACGCCGGCTCAGAAAATGAACCCGACAGGGAGGAGGAGGAATTAACCCTGCAGGAACAACTGCCGGCAAGACAATGCGACATAACTA
>WSYH01010357.1:0-23468 GCA_036426205.1 Ascaphus truei | reverse complement strand
AAAAGAACTTGTCTTGGAACAAGAAATGTGTCCTTGCTGCCAGGCAAGAAAGGCAGCTTGGTTTAAAAGTCCTGTGGTTAGTGGTTGTTAACCCTTACGCTGGGACGGTTGCTGCTGAAGTACTGGAACAAGTCTTGACTCTTTAATCATGGATTAAATTGCAGGATATCACACTGGGAAATACCTGGAAGCCAAGAGTATAGATGCTGGACATAAATCTATCTAACATGTGGATCCAATCCCTGTGGGACAAAAAAAAAAACCACGAATAGCCAAGTGAAACACAGTTCATAAGACCGGTCAAAGGGCTGCCCGGTGGGCAGGGCGCATGGGTCACGTTGACACCCATGCCACTTAGCATACCTGGGGTAAATCCCATTTTGGTGGCCACTGGGTGCTGGTTCCTGACTTAGAGGTTGTCACTAGCCTGACATCTGCTGTGCATCAGTATGCCAGTATTGTATGCATTATGGCCTCTGGGTATTGTCATAATTGACAATTTTTAGACAGGGGGACTCTTAAATCTGTGGGAGCCTTTTGAGGCTCCATCATAAAAATAATTACAACCCTTTCAGGTGGTCATAAAATACCGAAGCTCATTCCACCCATATCACAGCTGGATTGTCCAAGTAATTCCTGCTTAGACTTACAAAAAAATACCCTGCCTTAACATTTAGATCTCATTCTATTGTGTTGTGTAGAGGGTAGTGGCAAGCAAGCATCTTGTCTTTTACCCTCGCAGACGGGAATGGCTGCACATGGGGAATAATAAAAATGCGGGGAAGTGGCAACAACAGTAATTCATATGGCAAATCAGTGTATTAACCCTCCTTCTACCCGTCACAGGGACGCCCAGCTGGATCGGTCCGAGCCACACGCGTGAGGTGATCTCGGTGGAACAGACGGTATTAACCCAGCGGACACCCGAGGTGTGTGGAGGGACCGGGAAGGTATCCCTACAAGTGGCAACAACCCATCTTGTGGGCAACGCTGCTACACATTTTGGGTGGCTATTAAAGATCGGACACGGGGAAAAACCTAGCATCCGCACAGTCTATGTGGGATTGTCGCGGTTTGCGTTCGGGTGTGGCGGTGTTTTTTTGGGTGGTAGGCGTCCGGGTGGGCTATTTGGTGTGCGGTTTACTGTGTGGTGGATTTCTTAAGTTTTGGTTTATGGGGTAGGGTGGTAGGGTGGTTGGTTTGAGGATAAGTGTGCTTTAATGCGGGGTGGTGGGGGTGATGTGTTGGTTGGTTGGTGTATTGTGGTATCCGATTATACTGTATGTGTTATTGTTTGTTACAAAGCATTGAGTCAGTAAATACGGTGGCAATAACTGTGTGCCATTAATGGGCACGTGCTGGGGTTGAGGCTACCTACTGGTGAGGATCTCTCTCAGGGGAGGCGTGGATAGTAGATGTATGATTATACACACCCACGGCTACCCAAGTGAGGAGGGAGTCAGGCGTACATGTTTTTGCTGCAGCAGGAGATTAGCAGCACCGGTATCGCCCTGACACAGGGGAGGAAAAGGGGGCGGCAAAAGATAAAAATGGTTTTTTCAGGCGAAGGGACACAATGTGCTGCATTTGCATGTCATTCCCAGAATCCCTTGCGCGAGTTGGAAGCACCTGTCTGATATGGTGATAATCGGTGAAGGGACGGGTTGCAGACCTGTCTAAGACATGTTGAAGGTGCTCACAAATAGGGTGGAGAAGTCACCGGTTTTTGTGGTTTGTCTGTGTTGGTTGCCCGTCCGTTTTTTCTCCCTGGGGAGGGGGGAGTCGGCGCAGGCGCGAGGAAGCGCGGGGCAACAGGCGGTGCGGATGCGACGGGGGGTGGATCCGCGAGCCCCCGGCGTAGAGGTAGTGGTTTTCGCAACGGAATTTTTTGAAATCTTTGAATGCGGGGGGGCTGGGCTTAGAGAGTAAGACAGAGCGATGGTTGGAAGGTCAGGGATTCCGGTGGGCGGGGGGCTTACGTACGGGGGCATGGATGAGTGAGAACTTTCTGTGTGTGGTATGTTAGTCCGATGATCTGTTGTCTGTTTGTATGTCTGTGTGTGGGGTGTGTGTGTCGTGGTGTGTTGTGTGTGTCAGGTAGGAGGGAGAGGAGGGAGGGTATGAGGAGGGGGAGATATGGGAGCTGAGGGGAAGGGTATGAGGAGGGGAGATATGAGGAGCTGAGGGGGAGATTGAGGAGGGGGAGATATGAGGAACTGAGGGGAAGGTATGAGGAGCTGAGGGGAAGGTATGAGGAGGGATGGGAAGGTATGAGGAGGGGACGGGAAGGTATGAGATGGGGAAGGTATGAAGAGGGGAGGGCATAGGGAGGATGGGGGAAGGTATGAGAGAGGATGGGGAAGGTATGAGGAGATGGGGGGAAGGTTGATGAGGGGATGGGGGAAGGTAAATGAGGAGGGTACTGGGGAATGTAGAGGATGGGGGGGCAAGTGTAGGGAGGGCGGTGACGTGGAGAGTAGGGGGGAGGGGGAAGGTATGAGAGAGGGACAGGAAGGGAGTATGGAGCGGAGGGAAGTTTAGAGCAGGAAGTTTGGAGAGGATAGAGGAGGAGGTGGAGGGCGGGGGGAAGGTATATGAGGGGTGGGTGGAGAAGGGATGAGGAGGGAAGGGTGGGGGAGGTCATGAGGAGGGAGGGTGAAGGTATGGATGGAGGTAGATATAGCAGGGGTGTAGGCGGGTCTGGTATGAGGAGCGGAGGTATGAGGGAGAGGGATATAAGGAGGGGGGAGGGAGGAGAGGGTAGGTATGAGGAAAGGATGGGAGGAGGGTATGAGGAGCGGAGGGATGGAGGAGGGGGGGGTTATATGGAGAGTTGGGGTGGGATGTATAAGGAGGAGGGGGAAGTATGAGGGGGCAGGCTATGAGAGAGAGGAGGGAGAAAGGATGAGGAGAGGGAGGGGCGTGTGGTGGTGCACTTATATTGGGGAGGAGGGGTTGAGGTGCGGAGGGAAAAACATATACATGGGGGAGGGGTGTGAAGGAGAGGGGGGGGAGGTATGGATGACTGGGTGAGTGTTGAGGTGGGGGTGAGAGGGGGGGGGTTCACGCCAAGGCCGCCGAAACGTGGGGTAGGAGGGCCCCGGTGTGAAAACGTTCTTCCTGGGGGCAGCCGAGCGGAGACAGTGAAGCGGATGTCGGCGGTGCACACACTGTCAGATGGAACTGGCCACTCAAGTGGTGTGCGTGGCCTGCATCTGGGACCAGACCAGGCCATCATCTCAGACTGTCTTAAGGTGGGACTGTCACGATGACATCAACTTTTATCAACACATTTATATTTCTGGGTACTTGATTGAACAGAACAAGTTGCAAAATAAATTGTGATTTATTTCCTTAATAGACAAACACACGACATCTGCAGAATACACTTAAAACACACTCACTGGGATCAGGAAACAAAAGAAATTGTCCTTGGAACAAAAGAAATGGTCCTTTGCTTGCCAGTGCAAGAAATGCAGCCTTGGTTTTAAAAGTCCTGTGGTTATGTGGTTGTTAACCCCTTAACGCCTGGACTGGTTGCTGCTGTACTGGAACAAAGTCTTGCATCTTTACATCATGGATTAAAATTCAGGAATCACACTGGGAAATACCTGGGAAGCCACAGTTATAGACTGGCCAAAGCTATCTTTAACATGTGGATCCAATCCCCTCGTGGGAACAAAAAAAAACCACGAATAGCCAAGTGAAACACAGTTCATAAGACCGGTCAAAAGGGCTGCCCGGTGGGCAGGGCGCATGGGTCACGTTGACACCCATGCCACTTAGCATACCTGGGCTACATCCATTTCTTGGGGCCACTGTGTCTGGTCTCTGACTTAGAGGTGTCACTAGCCTGACATCTGCTGTGCATCAGTATGCCAGTATTGTATGCATTATGGGCCTCTGGGTATTGTCATAATTGACAATCTTTTAGACAGGGGGACTCTAAATCTGTGGGAGCCTTTTGAGGCTCCATCATAAAAATAATTACAACCCTTTCAGGCTTGGTCATAAAAATACCGAAGCTCATTCACCCATATCACAGCTGGATGTCCAAGTAATTCCTGCTTAGACTTACAAAAAAATACCTCCTGCCTTACATTTAAGATCTTCTATCATGTGTTGGTTAGAGGGTATGGCAAGCAATGCATCTTGTCTTTTACCCTCGCAGACAGGGAATGGCCTGCACATGGGGAATAAAAATGGCGGGGACAGGGCAACAACAGTAATTCATGGCAAATCAGGTATTAACCCTTTCCTCCCCGTCACAGGGACGCTCCAGCTGGAGGCCACACCACGCGGAGGCTGATCTTCGGTGGAACAGACTGGTTATTACCCAGCGGCACCCGAGTGCTGGAGACCCGGGAAGGTATCCCTACAAGTGCAACAACACATCTTGTGGGCAACGCTGCTACACATTTGGGGTGGCTATTAAAGCCTGGACACTGGGAAACCTGCACCCAAGTACTGTGGGGATTGTCCGCTGGTCGGTATCCGATATACTGTATGTGTTATTGTTCTGTTCATAAGCATTATTCAGTAAATACTGTTGCATATAACCTGTGTGCCATTACTGGGCATAGTGTCTTGGGAGAGGCTATCCTACTGCGTGAGGATCTCTCTCAGGTGGAGGCGCTGTTAGTAGATACTGATATACACACCCCAGGCTCCCAGTGATGGAGGATCAGGCCTCCTGTTTGCTGCGCAGGTATTAGCAGCACAGGTAGTCGCCCTGACACAGGGGAAAAGGGGGCTACACAGATAAAAATGGTTTTCAGGCAGAAGGTGACACAATGTGCTCATTTGCATGTCATTTCCCAGAATCCCTTGCTGCAGTGGAAGCACTGTATGCTAGGTGATAATGGTGAAGGGCAGGGTTGCAGACCTGTCTAAGACATGTGAATGTGCTCACAATAGGGTGCGGGACAGTCCCGGTTTTTGTTGGGCTGTCCCGGTTGCCCGTCCGTTTTTTCTCCCTGGTGCGCGGGGGAGTCGGCGACAATGCGCGAGGGGGATGCGTGGGGGGAGCGAGCGGCGGCGCCGAGGAGGATGCGGCAGCCGGGTAATATTTTTTCCATGTTAGTTAGAATGCCGGGGGGGCTGGGCTTTAGAGAGTAGAAGCAGCGGATTGGTTGGAGGTCAGAGGATCTCGGGGGCGGGGCTTAGTACCGGGGCCGGATGGAGTGAGCTGCTTCTCTGTGTGTGTGTGTCCTGTCTGTCTGTCTGTCTGTCTGTCTGTGTGTGTGTGTGTGTGTGTGTGTGTGTGTGTGTGTCATAGGAGGAGAGGAGGGAGAGGTATGAGGAGGGGGAGATATGAGGAGCTGAGGGGAAGGTATGAGGAGGGGGAGATATGAGGAGCTGAGGGGAAGATATGAGGAGGGGGAGATATGAGGAACTGAGGGGAAGGTATGAGGAGCTGAGGGGAAGGTATGAGGAGGGATGGGGGAGGTATGAGGAGGGGACGGGAAGGTATGAGGAGGGATGGGGGAAGGTATGAGGAGGGATGGGGGAAGGTATGAGGAGGGATGGGGAAGGTATGAGGAGGGATGGGGAAGGTATGAGGAGGGGAAGGTAGGAGGGGAGGGGAAGGTATGAGGAGGGGAGGGGAAGGTATGAGAGGAGGGGTGGAGAAGGTATGAGGAGGGGAAGGGATGGGGACGGTATGAGGAGGGGAGGGGAAGGTATGAGGAGGGGAGATATAAGAAGGGGTGAGAGGGTAGGTATGAGGAGCGGAAGGTATGAGGGGAGATATAAGGAGGGGGGAGAGGGTAGGTATGAGGAAAGGATGGGGAGGGAGAGGTATGAGGAGCGGAAGGTATGAGGAGGGGGGGGTATATGGAGAGTTGGGGGAGGTATAAGGAGAGGGGGAAGTATGAGGGGGCAGGTATGAGGAGAGGAGGGAGAAGTATGAGGAGGGGAGGGGCTGTGTGTGTGCACTTATATTGGGGAGGGAGGTTGAGTGTGCGGAGGGAAAAAAAATAAATGTGGGGAGGGGTGTAAGAGAGAGGGGGGGGAAGGAATGGATGACTGGGGAGTGTGAGGTGGGGTGAGAAGGGGGGGTTCACGCAAGGCCGCCGAAACGTGGGTAGGGGGCCCCGGTGAAAACGTTCTTCCTGGGCCCCGGGAAAGCTGTCTGCGGCCCTGCATGGCAGTGATGTCACTGACTGCCACGAGGAGAGCAAGAGACCCTATTTTGCAAAGTGTAATGTACATACAAGGTCAGGAATGTCACATTTTTAAAAGTCTTAATTTTAATTAATGCCAACATTTTTTTATTTAATTTTTAATTTATGTCAGTTAATTATTTATTTTATTTTAATTTGTTAATTATTTTAATTTTAATTGATGTCTTAATTATTTATATACACACAAACACACACTGCAGGGCCCACCTCCTATACACACAGACACACACTGCAGCCCCCACCAACGGGACCCATTATGGCGCCGAGGCATCACGTGATGCCACATTGTCATGGCAACATGTCACCGCCCGATGTCAGTGTCTCGTTGTCATGGCAACGGGGTGCGTCACGTGATGTAATTTGTTTTATAAATAATTTTTTATTGTGTCCCGGTTTTTCATTTTGAAAATCTGGTCACCCTAGCTCACAAGTGATCTTTTTATTTGAGATATACTGTATATATATATATACACACACACACACACACACACACACTTTTTATTTATTTAGATATATATAATCATCATATCCAGCCCTTGGGAGTAGGTCACCGTCTAACCTATCCCCCAGACCACTCGCCTGATCCTAGATCTCTAGCACTCCTCCAGTTCCGACCCGGTCGTCCTATATTAATTGATCCTAATTTATCCTCAACTAGCTGAGAGACCCGGCGTTGCCCGTGAGTTAAATTTGCCGCTAGGAAAAGGTGGGGGGAGGGACAGTGGACAGGAGGAGGGGAGGACGGGGACAGTGGACAGGAGGGGACGGGGACAGTGAACAGGAGGGGACGGGGACAGTGGACAGGAGGGGGGGACAGTGGACAGGAGGGGGGGCAGTGGACATGAGGGGGTGGGGCGGGGGACAGTGGACAGGAGGGGGGGGGACAGTGGACAGGAGGGGGGGTGAGGGACCGGGGGGGGAAAAGTGTGAGGGAACAGGGGCAGGCGGGGGGTATCAGGTTGAAACAGGGGACAGGCGGTCTTGGGACAGTGGCACAGGACGGGGGGACAGTGGACAAGGGGGGCGGTCGATGAGTGGACCGGGGGGGAAACAAGGGGGGGACAATGGACAAGGAGGGGGGGACAGTGACAGAGGGGGGACAGGAGGGGGGCGAGGAGGGGCGGGAGGAGGAACCTGGGACAGTGGACAGGGCGAGGAGGAGGTGGACAGGAGGGGGGGAGAGTGGACAGAGGGGGGTGACAGTGGAACAGGCAGGGGAGGAGAGTGGAAGGAGGGGGGGGAGTGGAACGGAGGGCGAGGAGAGTGGACAGGAGGGGGGGGAGAGTGGACAGGGAGGGCGGGGGAGGTGACAGGACAGGAGGGGGGGTGACGTGGACAGAGGGGGAGAGAGATGGACAGGAGGAGGGGGGGGCACACACACACACACAAAGTTGTACCACACACAAAGTGTCACACACCACACACAACACACTACAGCAGATTGTCACACAGTGGTCACACACACCGTGACACACCCACACACACGTCACCGTCTCCTTCCGTCGCGCCATGTACTTAGTCCGAGGGAGGAAGGGGTCCTTCCGTCACGCCGCCATCTTAGGTGCCGCGTGGCGAGCGCAGGCTGCCTGTCCACTGCCTGTCCCCGCGCCTGGGGAAGGCAGTGTGAAGTGGAGCGGTGAGGGCCCAGTAGTGTGAGCGGGAGGGAGGGTAGGGGAGGGACTTGGGAGGGAGTGGACGCGGGATGGGAGATTGGAGCGGGAGGGAGAGTGAGTGTAGAGGGAGGGAGTGGAGCGGGAGGGAGGTGGAGGAGTGAGTGGAGATGGGTTCGCGGCGGGAGGGAGGTGAGTGAGAGGACGCGTGAGTGAGCGGGAGTAGGTGATGGAGCGGAGGGGAGCGGGACCGGGGTGAGTGAGCACCGGGGGGAGGTGAGTGGATGGGGGGGTGTTGCAGACTTTCTCTTTTTTTTTTCCCTCTCCGTAAGGTTGTGTGTGTGTGGTTTTTTTTGGATCCTTTGGCCTCGTCACTCCTTCCGCAGACATTTTTTTTTGAGAGGCGTAAGGGGTGGGGGGCCAAGGTGTGGCCTATGGTGCCAGAAGGTTGTGCGGTGGCGGGCGGGCCAAGGGACCAAGAGTTTGCCGCTAGGGACAGGGAATCAAAGTGAAAACTACATACATACATGAGGCTTTCAAAATATATAGTAGATATAGTAGATATGTCTTTATCTCTCAAGCCACGGGTCCCCAGGTTTTGCTAACATGTCGGTGTCAGGAATTGTCTGAGAGGAGGCTGTCAGCCTCTCCATGCTCATTACCCTCCTTATTCTGTTTTACCACTGTCTTGCTGGATGGGGGAGCACCGCTTCTTCAGGCTGCCACAATCGTACAGCTCGCGCAGTCATGAATGAAAGAGATTATAACGTTCATATGGGGATTGCATATTCTCACAGTTTTGGCTAGTAACGTAGGTTAGAGTCTAGGGTATCAATAATCCGTAATATCTCTATCATTGGTCTTGAATGTTAAGCCAGAATTTTGGAAGCTTGGACATGGTCCACCCAGATTGGCCATGTCATCCCTCTGTCCGCAACCCCTCCAACACAGATCGATAAATTGATTAACCTGCTTGGGTGATGTGAGGTTACCAATTAATATAAGATTTATTATTGTTTTCTTTATCGAGGAGGACTTTATAATGTGACAATTATAATAGGCTTTATGTCCTGTCTTTTCAGCAGGGAAAATATCCAAACACCAGGGGGGGGAACAAAACCTTCCATCACTGGGAGTATTTCAATGAAAACACTATGCAATTAATTCCATCGTCCTTAGCAAGCATGGTTCCTCGCAGCCACCAAAACATATAACATGAAATAAAGCAAATCAAGCAGTTCCTTAAGAATAAAATCTTATCTGTTTTTCTTGGAGGGAAATCTCACTTCCTGGTCAGCTTAGTGTAGTGTTTGTAGAGTTGTTCCCGTGTCCTTGAATTCAGTCTGCGTGCAGAGCTCAAGACCATCAGTCCAGAGATATGGGTGCTTTTGGTCGTAGTCTCCTGGGACTCAAGAACCTTGCTCTGGGGTTCTCCAAGGTCAAGCTCTCAGTCAGAGCTAAAGAGAGTCACTTCCTGTAGAATAGCACAGGTTTTGTAAGCAATTCTATCAGGCAGGTGGTGTATTATATTAACTACCACACTGCTAGATGAAGGCACATACTGAACAGGGATAAGTCCCCGTTGCAAGTTAGTTACATAATGGAAGCTTGTTGCTTGCCAGATTCCATAAGTCTTCCCAGTTCATCATAATCTATTTTCGTAGGTTTGGATCAGCGGGCACCATCATATACTGTGTAGTATCAGCGGGACAGCATGATAACTGTGGTCTGGGTAGTGTCGCTCGGATGCTCGAGAAGGTCTAAATATATGTTCGTATCAACGTCATTTTTAAGCATTAGTTCTCATATAATAAAGTATCATTTAACACTGCTTTGTATACCCAGATTTCTGCACGTGGTGTGCAAAGCTTGCATTTTTGACTCCAAGAACTTCAGCATATATCTGGTCACAGGGAGACGCGATGAGATTCTATACGTCCCTGGTTTTTTTAAGTATTTGCCATAATAGTTCAGTTTTAGAATGTCTGCTTTTAGGTGGGAAAAATGACTGGATAATCCATAATATATCGGGTAACAAGAATGCATACTGTCCTATAGTACATCACGCAGAGAAAGTGGCCCATCTTGTGACCCGGCTAATGCGGTACGCCAGGCCTATCAATAAAGGTTAAGCCCGTTTGGTTACCCCTGATCACTGTTGTGTGGTTTATAGAGTTCGCTCTTGAGCCCAGGTGGTACATGCACAACCTGTAATGTGCGTAAAAAATTATTTATCTGTTGTTTACCTTTTCCAGAGTGACAGCAGCAGAGATTGCTGTGGTATGAGTTTCAATGGGTTTTTGTGGATAAAGTTTTGTCAGACGTAGCCTCGCTAGTCAAGGTCCAGAAGTTGCTGGTTCCCCTAAAATTATACCCGGGGAATCAGTTCGTATTCCTGATAAATGTAAGCCACATTTCCCGGCAATATCTCCCTTAAACGCTTTCAAGACTCCCACTAGGGTCGCCTGCTTCACACAGACCGGAAAGGTAAAAGGGGCACCAGGGATGTGAGGTGTCCCTGAAACGGTTCAAGGGGTTTCCTAGGTTAATGGGGATACCTAGTAAATGCCCAGATCAACACAGACCGTCTAGGATTCTTGATTCGGCTTTCCAACCATACATTAAGTTGTGTATGTGAGGGGATTCTTAGAATCCATACTAAGTCTATGTAATAGTTGTGTGGGGAAATATGGCTAGGGAAAAAAAAGTGCGCTTTTTCTTCTTTCCCATAACAGAAAAGACTTGGTTTTTAAAGGACATTTTTTAACAAAGTGGTGTGTAGTAATATCACTTGATTGTGCACGGTAAAATGAGGCAAACGATGACTGATGTGAAACGTGTTCCTGTACGCGGGTATCCCCCAGGTTAAGGGGGGGGTACTCCAGTTAGTGCAAAGGTGTGCCCAAGAACTGTATTGGGTTTGTGAGTGCCCCACCCGAAAATCAGGAAGTACCCCCAAAATTATGCTGTAAAAATGTATGACTTATGGGTTTTTCATTACTTAAGCCTCTATGCAGTCAGCCTGGGCCATGTTTAAGGTGCCAGCTGAGTGCCAGCAGTCCGTACATTAAAAAGCAAGAGCAGTATGTTCGAAGTCCTTCGGGCTGCCTCAACCCGTGGAGGCCGGCCCAAGCCGGCGGACCGGAGTTACTGGGTCCAGAGCCACGACGGAGCCCCCTCAGTCTGCCTAGCCTCTGACTAAAGCTGGCCTGCCCAGTAGGAGGCAAATAGTGGCTGGGAAAAGATGGCGATGGTAGGAGCGTTACCTATGGGCCAGAAACATTATGTCCGCCACGGGCTTCCGCTAGCCGGCTACAACTGCCCCCTGCTCCTGAACATCAGCCAATGAGCCCTTCTCTGATGGCTGCTGAGAATCGACTTCTTCACGCTTCTGATGGGCCGTAGATCGTTATTTCTGTGAAGAAACTTCAGAGGTATTATAAACCCATACGCCCAATAGATTTCAGTTCTCTACAGTTTCTCTAAGGTTCCCTCTCAGATTCTAAGCAAGATTTCAAGCAACCAAGTCCGTGAGTTTAAAATTCCAGATCTGAGAGAGGGGGAGGCTCTGAACTGCAGACTGATTTCAGTGTCTAGGACGTGGCAGTAAAATTCAGTCAGGAGAAATCCTTAGGTAGAATTCTCTGGACACCAGGAGACACTATATGTTTTGTACCCAGTTCCCAATAAGTTGTGTCTTTTCTTATGTAGTTTGGTAACATTGTTTTCCTTTTCCTGTGAATAATTTACAATTATTCGTTAACTTGTTTTGCTAATGTATGATCATGGTTAAAAGGTGTAAATTGCCTGGTCCCCGTGACACTCTCTAATGCAAAGAGTATGGCTGTCTCGGTCGCAGGCCGGAATGTGAGAGAACTCCTTCCTATGAGATGTGTGAATGTGAGACAAATCCCTTCCTATGAGATGTGTTGGAAGTGTGAGAGAATCCCTCCTATGAGACGTGTGGAAGTGTGAGAGAATCCTTCTTATGAAGAGGTTGTTGGAAGTGTGAGAGAATCCCTTCCTTGAGGACAGTTGATTATTGTGTGAAGAATCCCTTCCTATGAGACATGTTGGAAGTGTGAGAGGAATCCCTTCCTATGCAGACGTGTTAGAAGTGCGGAGATGAGTAATCGCTTCCTATGAGATTTTGGAGTGCGAGTGAAGTCCCTTCCTATGTGACGTGTTAGAAGTGGTGAGTAGAATGTCTTCCATATGAGACGTGTTGGGTGTGACTGAGAATGTTTCCTATGAGATTTGTTGGAAGTGTGAGTGAAATCATCTTCCTTGAGACGTGTTGAAGTGTTGAGGAGAATCTCTTCCTAGTGAGACGTGTTGGCAGTGGTAAGAACCCCTCCTATGAGAGGATGTGGAAGTTGTACACACATCCATTCCTATGAGATGTGTTTTGATAGTGTGAGAGAAATCCCCTTCCTATGGATTTATTGGAAGTGTGAGAGTAATCCTTTTATGAGATATGTGGAAAGTGTGATTGGAAGTCTTCCTATGGAGACGTGTGGAAGTGTGAGAGAATGGTCTTCCTATGAGATGTGTGGGAAGTGTGAGAGAATCCCTTCGCTATGACGATATATTGGATTGTGAAGAATGTTTCCTATGAGATGTGTTGGAAGTGTGAGAGACTTCCTTTCCTATGATATAGTGGAAGTGTGAGAGAATCCCTTCCCTATGAGATGTGTGGAAGTGTGAGACATCCCCTTCTCTGAGATGTGTTGGAAGTGTGAGAGAATGTCTTCCTATGAGAGTGTATTGGCGTGGAGTGGAATCCCTTCCTATTAGATGTGCTGGAAGTGTGAGAATTCCCTTCCTATGAGATTTATTGGGAAGTGTGAGAGAAGCCCTTCCTATGAGATGATTGGAAGTGGAGACAATCCCTCCCTATGTGACGTGTTGGAAAGTGAGGCTAATGTCTTCCTAGGTGAGTGAGTGACTCACAATGACGTGGGGGAGGACATCTCGATCACAGGATTTTCAATTGATGTGAGGACATCAGAGGAGCTTAGCAGAGCAATCTTCCTACTCATGATGGCTTATCAGAAGACTGCCATTCATGTCATGGGGTGATCATCATCCATTGTAAACTCGCCATTTCAATGCCAAAAAAATGGCAGACAATGTAGCATGCCTCGTCATGGCCTGGTAACAGCTCATATAACAAGATGGTCCTACCCTCTCCTGACAATGACTAGGATCATATAGGAAAAAGAGTATTTAAGTAGAATGATAATCTGCTATGAATCCCAGTGTTCCCCATATCCTTGTGATGAACGTGGGCAAGCCACTTATTCTGCCTTGCCTCAGGCAACATAATTAGATTGTGAGCTCCTGGGGCAGTAACGGTGTCTAAAAAAAAATCTTCCCCAGTTATTTAACTTAGTTTCACTTGGCAACTAGGAGTCTTTTGGCAGTATCAAGGAATCTCACAGCATTAACCCCTACAGGGGCCAGGTAACAGGAACTCGCCACAATCTGCTGCTCCTCTTCGGCAACATGGAACTCCAACACCAAGACTACACATTGAAATACAGGTATACTGTAACTTAATAATTCCTTTTCTCCACCACGGAAATAACGAGGCCACGCGCAGTGTAAGCTGCCATGGTTTATAGCGACTGAGGGTTTCCACAGGCTTGTGGCTTGTACTGCCGTGTCTCGGTACTCTCGCAGACGAAGGTGTGTTACAGGCCCTTCAGAGACGCCACAATGATCACAACTCTGGAAGTCCACCTCTCACGTCCCCGTTCTCGTCCGCTCTGTCATGACTTTTTTTATCCCAGCGAGCTCCATCGTTCTGGGTCTGGTAAAGCTGTGGAGTGCATACGTCCGCCTATTACACATCCCCCCGCGTTCCTCCCTTCCATTTCCAAACCTCTTCAATTGCAAGCTCTATGGAGCAGGTACTATACTGATTTGAATCTATTTATTTTGCTCGTGTATCGTGTTGTTTTTGTGTGTGTTTTTTGCCACTGTGTAATGAATTGGTGCTTGGTAAATAAATAATCATATTAGGGAAATGCTCATGAACAAATCTGTCTTGGACAAAAAAAACCCCTTAAAACGTAATTCCAATGTGCAATTAAAAAAAAACCTTTTGTAAAGAACGTGATACTTCTAATGGCTTCCTACACAAATCTAACTGTGCATTTCTCTGGAAATTATTTATTCTGTCTTTGTCCAGAAAAGTGGGTTTCTTTACCTCTGGCCCACCCTGTCCTTATCGCAGAGCCAATGCATCTAGGGGGAGGGCAGCGGAGGGGTCTTAATGCGCAAAGTCTTGACTGAACCAGTGATATCCCACAACAAAGTGCGCAGTCCGACGGACATCGTTCCTCGCGGTGTTTACAAACTTAACGTTGAAAACATCATTGTAAAATACTTTCTAGGTTCAGGATTTCGGGTAAATAAAATCACTAAATGACCCTGTGTGGCCACCTTAAACATGTCGCGTCCCTGAGGGTAACGCCCCCTGTAAAGATCCCAAAGCCTCCCCCCAAAAGTAGCGCTTCCACTGGGCTACCCACGCAGCCTCTGTGCGTCTTCAATACCTCCAAAAAACTCCCTAAGCTCGTTATTGCAGGGATCTTCAAGCTCCCTCCTGCACTGCTTGTACTTGTCACCTACGCCGGAGCAGAGGGAAGTGGAGTGACGGTACCTCAGTCGACGGAGATTAGGGCTCCATGTGCCTGTTTCCAGCTGAAGAGGGCTGCTGCGCTGGGTCAGTCACGGCAGAGACGCTGGTATCAGATCACACTCAGCAAAGTCTAATTGATTAATATGCACCATTTTCAGTCAACCCTTTGTGTGGCAGGATGTGCAAAATATCCCACAGTAGGGGCAGATTCCTCATGGGCCATGTTGGTCATTAAAAACGGTCTATTCTGTAAGGAACCATAATGGTCCATCACTTGAGTGGGCTCTAATGTGCATTATGGGCGTAGTACTGTCGTAATAGTGTATCCAATGTCCCAGTACCTCCTTATCAACAATGCCAGTTTAGAGAGAGGGCCAAGCAGAGGCAAGTACAACAGGCATCCCAAGGATAATTCAGAATACTGGTGCAATGTTGCTCCGTATTAACACCTGGAGAGGAAAAGAGGAAAAAAGGGGGAAGAGCGAGGAGAGGGAGGCCAAGAGGAAAGGAGGAGGAAAAATGGAGGAGCAAAGGGAGGAGTAGGAGAAGGAGCAGAGGGGACAGTGAGAGAAGGAGAGAGCGAGAGGAGCAGAGAAGAGAGAGGAGAGTAGGAGAGGGGTAAGGGAAGGAGGGGGGAAGAGAGGAAAAAGAGAGGAGAAGGCGAGAGGGAGGGGAGGAGAGAGGGAGAAAGCAAAGCGAGTAGAGAGGAGGGGGGGAAGGGCGGAGAAGTCAGAGTTCACGGGATATGCTGGCGCAGAGCTTTCTCTTTTCTCTTCATTTAGGTTCTCTCTGCTAATCCTTATAACTACCCCTGTGTTAAACGGGTCAACACTCATACATATACTGTGCTCCCGCCACCGTACCAGGATCATACAAACACACAAAAGGTTACGGCCTTGCACCAATAACCGTGTCCCTGAATATTGTAGTCCCACCCCCAGAGAGAGGAAAGCATAGCGGTAGATGTGGGTTTGATGGAGCTTTTGTACCATACATTCAGGGTAAATAAAAGTTAGGTGCAGGATGTAAGCGATTTATGCATAGAAAGAGGATGCTAGAATAAGAGGCTACCAGCAGGTGGGGGAGGATGTGCAGACTGGGTGGTCTACCTTGACATCTCCGTCCAATACAGACCACTCAAGGCTTCTCGCGAGGGTACTCGGTTCAAGTGACTGATGGTCAAACACGAGAGAGACGCTGGTACCCCCCTCTGTTCTCATTGGTCTCCTTCCTACCCCCTCGCCTTGGATCCATTACCCAGGCTATACAATGAAAGACCGAAGTCTTCGGTGTCGCCACGTCCAACAGCCGGCATTGCTTCCATTCCCAAACCCGTTTTGTACGGGTCTCGACAAAATCACCATGGTAATGCGCGAGAACACGAACGCCGGCGTTTGTGCGAAACATTCTCGGACAGACCCAGGGGACTGAACATAACAGAGGGATTCATGCATTTATACATGCAGGTGTGCCGCTACCCCCGGATCAGCTGATAACGGAGGAGAACACTCAACCGCCCCTTCCATGCGCCGGGGGAAACACAGTCCCCATTCTCTTAGTCCAGAAGGAGCTACAACTGCCAGGTTGTCCAAGACATCCGCAAACAAGTTCAGCTTTTAAAGATATCCCTGCTTCAGCAAAGGGGCTCAATCTGTAGCTCAGTCTGTCGCCTTCGGGCAACTGTGCTGAAGCTAGGGGATTCTGAAAACCTGGCCTGGTGGTGGGGGTGGGGGTCTTGAGGGCTGCATACCTAGTTGATGCGCATTGTTTCAATACATGTGCGAAACAGATCTTGCTGGAAAAATGGGGACGGGGAATGCAATATGGGACCGCTTCAAATGGCATAGATAATGAGAAATATTAATAAACCCATTCTAATACGGGGCGCCAAGAATCACCTCCTATTGCAGATCATGAACCCACACGCCTCAAGTCATTCACAGGAGCTCATGTGGAGAAGGGCCTGGGATAACGTCTGTAACAGCCCGCCATGGGCTCTAAACATGGTTCATTTAGTACGATCAGGTCTGACATTTCTGCACGTTTAAACAGAGTATACGGGAGCGGGGGATAACGTTAGTCTATAGGCATTCACTTATCTCTGGGAGTCGTTGTTTAATGCTCTGATAAAAGTCAGAGGTGAAGAGGGATCTCGGGCCTGTGGTTGCATCTGTCCAGACATGATTACAAAGGTAAAATGAACCAGCTACAGGGACACGCTCTTCCTCACTATCTTACTAGTAGAGTGGGTATATATGTATACCTGCCCGGCTTCCGGGGGATTACACTCGCTGTGTGATATTTTACTTACTGCTGCATAGGTTACTGATCAGGGGGCTGATTAGGCAGCTGGGCGGAAGAAAATAATGGGCACCAGGAACCATTGCAGTAGAACATCAGTCTTTCTTCAGGTCCCCAGGTACGGGGAACACATCACACACACGATGAAAGTATGTTATATTTCTCGTGTTCTTCATGAAGTGCATGTGCTTCTGTAGGTGCCACTTTAGCACTCAGGGGAGGTCTATCTGCTTGGTTACTGGACCTGCCCCCCCCCACCCACCGCGCGGGAGAGTAGACAACCCTTACACCCCATTAAACTGGGCCCTTACTGGGATACTGCTCGGTCCTATGCAGGGGCAGGTTGTACCCTTTTCTTGTTTGAGGAACTGCACTTCCAAATAGGCTGTAAAGAATAAGTGTACGATCTGCCAGATAGAGGGCTCCGGGTCGTCAGGGATCGGACTCTGTCTGCAGGGCCCTCTCTGGCGTGTCGTGCACCTCTACTGGGACCTGCCTTGTTGCCTGTTAACCATCTCCTTGGGATCCTAACTTAAAAGGCACTGTCCTATCTATAACATAATAAAAAGGGGGCATTGGTTCTTCTATTACTTTGGGACAATCCCTATTACTCTCTGGAGGCTCCCTCTTCTCTGTCCTCAGGAACCTTACCTCCTATCCTAAATACTCCATTCTGGCATCCGTACAAGATTACAACACGGAGTGGGGACCAGCTTACTAAATAAAACCTTATTGATTAATATATTTATCATTTCTATAGTGCTATACCATGGGGGGAAAAGAGCGGGCACAAAAGATGAGTAGTGGTAGCGTGCACAAAGTTTAAAGGCCCAACTAATAACATTTGGGGAGGTCTCACCCAAAAATACCATTTAAGTGGTGACTTCTTACAGCTCTATCGCACCCAAAATTTTTTTTTTTGCTAAATATTAAACTGATTGACTTTCTGGAGACCATCAGAGGGAGACTGCCCACCGATGAGGTGAGACTGGCCTCCCGATGTAGATAGATGGACCGGGTGATGCCTCCAGATGGGGTGAGACTTGCCTCCAGTGAGTGTGAGACTGCCTCCAGATTGAGTGAGAATGCCTCCAGATGGGTGAGACTGCCTCAGATTGGTGAGACTGCTCCAAGATTGGTGAGACTGCCTCCCATGAGTGAGACTGCTCCAGTGAGTGAGACTGCGTCCAGTGAGTGAGACTTGCCCTCAATTGAGTGAATGCTTGGCTTCCAATGGTGGACTGTAACAGTTCCAGAATGGGAAAAAATTATAGTTGCTTGCAGTGGACCAGAAAATTAGTCTCTTTCTCCTTGATCTTTAGTGCCTTCGAAACTACACCAAATACCCCTCTAAATAAACATGAATAAGTAGTCGAAGATCATTAAGTGTAGTCCACGGATCCATTAAGGGCTTGATGAAAACAAAACATAGAAATGGCAAAAAAAAAGTCCCAAAACAAGACACTCAACCGAGTGTTGCCGAAGACGCGCGTTCTAAGGGAAAACTGTGTTTGTCACTGAAATGTGTATTAAAATGTATATCCGCTCAAAGTCCTTTCAGTCAATCAAAACATTAAAAATCTCAAAATACAATTTCACGACAAAACAAAAAGAAGTTTCACGTAGAACGCGGGTGCTCGCACACCAATGTGTGAGACTGGGATTCGTAACTATCATATAGCTACATTATCTATTGGTACTGTTCTCCTTCAACAATTTGCCAAGATTTAAAGATTGAATTAACAATTGGTGTGTGGAATCGTCTCGGTGGTGGGGTTCACTAATAGGCTGTCAGTGCAGCAGAAGAGACCAAAGATGAAAAAATTCTGGTGGGGGAAGATCATGTTGACCAGGCAGTCACTAGATACATTGGTGCACTGACTAGAAAGAGGGCGGGGGGGGGCGCTCAAAAAGGGGTTGGCCAGAGAGGATTGTGACTTTGTAAAATGTTGCCATTTAGACACAGAAATGCTTGTTTACATATAAACATTAAAAATATAATTCAGTTATTTAAAATAATAAAATAAAAACAAAAACAAATTGGTGTGTCGTGAGTGATAGGCAGACCCCTCCCCTTAATTGTAGTCAATATTTGAGAATACTTAAGCAGGATACACTTGGCTGTGAGCGATATGGGTGTTGTAAGAATCAAACGTGTAACACTTTTATCGGGAGTTTGGAGTTAATCTTGGAGTGGTGAAGAATTAGAGGAAGATCTGGACTCTGAACAACAACTTTACATCTGTGGAACTTTCTTTCTAAAAGATCTGTGAGTTATTGTTACTCTTACATCCTTCATAAGTGGGAAGTCTCTTCTCCTGTATCTCACTTTGCCCTCCTATTGCATTTTCTGTTTACTGTTTTCCTCGACCTCTGGGGAGGTTCTGGTCTCTCTCAAACTTCCCACTCCACCATTATTTATACACTCTCTCCCTAACAACCTCAATAAAAGCACTACAAAAATCTCTATTCACACCCTTATCTACTTCCTTCGTGCTCGGGATCCCCCTAACCTGAACCACACAGACATACACACATGATCTTACCCACGCCTCCCTGCCATCTTCCCTGTAAATGGTGTTAACGTGTTCCTTTTAAACCAGGACCAACCTTAAAACTGCCCCACAAATCAAGCATCCCAATGCCTGCACCTCGGGCTTTGTCCCACAGGTCACGTATAAACCCATTGTGGCAAAGCACTCCCATCTACAGCCCTTATTCCATCACCTGCTCCCTGCTGAAGTTCACCTCAAACCTCTTAGATTTGTACAGCTTTCGGGGAGCAGGATTTCCTTTCCCATTGTCTGATTTGCTGCACTTATTGTATATATAAATTCCCTGTATTTGTTTCTGTTTGAAGCGCGGAGTACACTGTTTCTACGACGCTATATAATTAAAGAACATACAATACCACCATAGAAACAGCCCGTCGCTCGGCATTACACCTGTCTTTTTTTTTTTGTACAAGAATATAGCCTACACAAGCAGTAGTATTTTAACATAGAAAACTAAATGAGTCATGAATACCTTATTTAGGGCTTACCCACTATTACACACTCCAGTTGGGGATACCAACTATTAATGCTGCAGTCAGTCAAGATCCTGCAATGTGTGTTGTTTTTTAATAAAATCAGTTTGTGTAAGAAAAAAATCTTTAGCATTTTCTGTTTTTTTTTAAAAAAAACAACTTGAAGACCAATTTCTTTGTATTCTGATTTTAACAGCCTATTATAAGGCACTGCCCTTCAGTCCTGTCCACAGCCCTGGCACCACCCTTTGTCAGCCCGCCCCTCCCTCTAGCCACAATGTCAGTGAGGAGTGCTCATGAATATCATGAGCTTCCACAGACAGACCAAGCAGCATATAAACACATCCAGCTTTTAATATGTCACCAAATTGATCCTTATCAAACATGGAGAAACGACATTGAGGCCTGCAGCTATTACAGGTCTATAGGTAATTAGCAGATGCCCCCATTTAAAACTATGAAGTAAAAAACATAAATGTAAAAAAAAAAAGAGAACTGCCAGCTTTACAAGTTATAGTACAATGTTGTAAATTTCTGGTAACATTTCTATTCTTTCATGTTATTTAAATCTGTTAACACAACAAACGCTAAAATCACACCACATGTGTATATATTTTTTTTTATCACAGGGAACTTCATGCTGTGAGAGTACAGGGCGTGCTGGCCCATTTCCTCACTCCGTTTACACATTTTCGTTCAATGATAGTAGTTTGGTACATATCAAAATTTCCTAGGTGCCAGCAAAGAAGTTAAAAAAAATCAGATTTACCGGCACTTAACCATCAAATGGTCCAAATTCCGAAAACATCATCCAAAACACGGCGTTGTGTCCAGACCTTGTCCGGCTGCGATTATTACAGCCGAACTTGCGGTTGCGCGCGACATCTGTGATGAGCTAGTGACATGTGCCACAAGTAACCATGCGATGCTGGCTGATGAAACTTGCTTTTTTGATTGGACATGCCCGCAAACAAATTTCTGAAAAACGAGGAGTCTCTTGCTTTTGCAGTAGCAAGCGGGAGGACAGTGCATTGGTTACAGCCAGTTTTACCGTCGTAAACACTTGTTTTTGCGCGCGCAGTTCGGGTCGCTCCAGGGCGTTTTTGATGTATAATCAGCGCCCGCCCTTAGGTAAAAACAGTCTGTACTCCAGTAGAGGAGGACTCAAATATGTCTGTGCGGCACGAGCATCTGGCAGTTGACTCCACAGGACAGGAAGAGCACGCAGCACAGACGCTGCATGCACAGCGGAGCTGAGAGCCGAGTACTGGGTGCTACCTCTGAGAGAAAGCTTTAGCTGCCTTCCGCGGGTTTGACAGGACTGTCAACCCTGTGACTCAAGGACTGTCTTCCCAGACGGCTGATGAGGTACGTTTGCCTTCCTTACACGCTTCTTAATTGAGGAAAGTTCTAAATTGTGAGTGTATTCATCTTGCTAACCCTTTATACAATGCACTGTGAATATAAATGCTTGTATTCGGCTCCATAGAAGGTCACACAACACCCACCACCTTGACAAAGTCTAACACAAAAAGCGACTCTCCCCCTGCTTCGCCCCTGAAGACGGGTGCGGGAAGAAACTCACAAAGTGGGCACCTCAATTGTTGTCGTTAATAACCACATTATTAAATATAAACACTGAGGAGACATACGTAATAAAAATAATTAAAAAAAATACAGTAGCCGCGTTCACAAAGGAACCTTTAACTATATCTATGTGCGATTAATGCTGGCGTGACTGCTGGTATCCATACCAAAGTGTGTGCATTCCATAAAAAGAGACAAAGGAAGACTGTCATACTAACAGTATACACAATAATATAGATATGATGAAGACACAGGGACCATTCAGTGCAAGGAGGGTACGGGACTGCCCCTCCCGAAAAAAAAAGGGTGACGGTCATGCCGCAGCAGGAACACAGACTGACCAGGGAGTACCAAGTGAATAACAATGACTGGAGAGGTTATTGAACTGATGTGAGTATAGAGTAACCCTGGTGGGACAGAGGCAAAACAAGGGTTAGCCAACATAATAGAGAAAACAAAGGTATCTCCTAACCTGCTAAAGTAGATCGTAACCATTAGAAAGAGTAACACTAACAGTGGATTCGTACTTGATATGAGATATAAAACTCAAAGTAGACATATCCATAGTCGCGCGGCGAAGTCCGTCGTTGGTCGGACCTCACGCATCTCTTGCAGCAGGAGATATTCCTGTCCTGCAGAGAGGCGACGCTCCGGGGGGACGCGCTTGACAATCACGGGCCAAGCGGCGCACGTGCTATGGAGCAAAACGCGGCACCGTGACCGGCCTTGTGCGCGCCCAAATTCAAGCAAGGTGGTCAACGCGACTCAGCACCGTCTCCCCGTCGCGCTGTGGCAGCCACTATACAATTGGCGTCTCCTAGTGTTGTGTTTTCGGCGCGAGCGCGTGGGGTCGACCGCCCGTCTTTGTACTATGGAGGTAGCCTAAATGGAGTGAAGGGGATGAAGTGAAACAATATCAAGATAGATAGCAACGTGCGCCAAATATGCAAGAAAAACACATTTTTTATCAAATGCCGTATGTAGACTCTTCCTCCACCCTAAGTGTGCGTTGGTCCCGTGGGTACGGCGTATCTGATACTTACAGTGTGTGTGATCTGTACCAGTTGGCAACCAGGAGGGCTGAGAGCTTCGCACGGGAACCTGGGTGATACTCTTACTACACTTATGTTGCAACGCCTGCCCCGCGGTGGCTCCCCAGCAGGAGTTGGAGTTGTTCCTCGCAGGACAACATTTACAAATGAACAATACACTGGATGTGAAATAGCAAGGGCTTTACTGAACATAACATAATTCTTAACGCTCTAATGTCGGACATATAATCTATGATTAATATTTTTATCACTCCACCCACTGAAGAAACAACTAGCCACACAACCTAGCAGGGCTTTGGACCACCACACCTATGTCCCTGAGTCCCAAGTGTCCAAGAGTTTTATGGAACTTAGGCGTGATCAGTACCGTGTGTTTTGTTGTTTGGGTACCGGTACTGGTGGCCGCAATTGGTGGACTGTACCTGCGAGTGTGATCAACTCAGCGGTATGATGAAACTCACAAAGGATCGCCTGATCCTGCCGATTGAAAACCTGCCTCCGCGTGGGGGATGTCCCGCCAGACGCTCCCACTCGTGAGACTGTCTCTTTCCGAAGAGGTTGTTCACAGCCCAGGAAAAACCTTTGACCATAGCGCCAACCGTGCACAAAAGCTGTGTCCCATGCCAATTATAGTTAAAAACACAAAGCCCATCGCACTGCTCGAGGGAGAGATTCCGTTCCCTACTCAAGGCGCACCATGTCCACGTAGCAGCCTTCACCAACACTTTGAATGACCTCCGAGCGCCTCCTAACTGGGCCTGGAGGCATAAGGCCTAGCCTCCCGTAGGGGCTATTGCCTCACCTACACGAAGAGCTCTTCTCTAATTTGACAAGGCTCCCTAACCTACGGCGAGGGTTCCCTGTGACCACCCACCTCAACTAGTGGGGAGTAGATTAATCAGCCCTCTAGCCGGGGAACATTTCGGGCCTTAGGGCAGAAGCTCGCCCAGCTCTTGCCCCCCTCCCTTCTATCCCCCTCGATTGTACACCTCCAGCTCTGACTGATTAAATTTGTTCTTCACAAACCAATGTGTATCAGAGACGCCCCTGCTGCAG